>MU224951.1:13773794-13810879 GCA_018584345.1 Thuja plicata | reverse complement strand
TAGACCCTGCCATGAATGCTCACCAACTAATGTATCTGTCCAGGACAAGAAATGACCCTTGACGGCCGCCGCTTGATCACTCATCAATGAGTCCTCGACCCCGACCAACTTCTCGCCAACTGCACCTAAGAAATAACTTCTACGTAGGCTCTGCATCTTTTTCCACGCCTCTGGCTCATCCTGGAAGTCCTCTGTAACATTCTGGAAGTCCTCGACCCTCGACGACCTCATCTGCATCATCCTCGCACAGTCGCGAGCCAATCCTTGATTCCCTTGAAACACTGACGACTGAGCGACGAGCAGCAATTCTTTATGGATCGCGCAGTCGCGGGCCTTCCCTCCATTCACCCCTTTACTCGGCGAGTAGGCGACGAGCTCATTTTTTCATTGATCGCTCAGTCGCGGGGGTATTTTCTTCTATCTGCAAAGTCTGGTGACTGGGCGACGAGCAATTTCTTTTTTCTAGTCGCGCAGTCGTGAGCCATCCTCCTTTTATCTTTTCTTCTCGGCGACTGAGCGACATCTCTTTCATTTCCTTCGGTCGCACAGTCGCAGGCTCTTTTTACTTTATCCGGTTCTGACAGCAAGTGCGCGATGGGTTCATGTCTTTATTTGTCGCTCAGTCGCGAACTGCATTCTTCTCAACTTTCTATCGGCGACTGAGCGACAATAACCTTTATCTAGCTCGTCACGCACTCGCAGGTGTCTTGGCCTTTATCTTTATCGCTCAGCGAGTGAGCGACCGAGCACACATTCTTTCTCGTCGCGCACTCGCAACCTATTTTTCTTCCATGTGTTTTTCTTGGCGACCGAGCGACGAGCACTTTTTCTTTGGTCGCGCAGTTGCGGATCGCCCTCACTTTACCCTTTTCTTCTCGGCGACTGAGCGACAAGCAACCCTCCTCCTCGGTCGCGCAGTCGCAACCCCTTTCTGTTTCATCCGACAACTGCAGCGACTGAGCGATGCATTACCATTCGAGCTCGTCGCTCACTTGCGAGCCAGCATCATATCTTCTTAAAACACCTGCGAGTGCGCGATGACATTACCCCTTAGCTCGGTCGCTCGGTCGCGGGCTTGCAACATTAATCTTTAAAGACATCGCGACTGCGTGATGACCTCCCGGAACAAATCGTCGCCAACTCGCGCACTGCCTTTTGAAAAACATCAGCGCGACTGCGCGACTACACTTACTGCTGAGCTCGTCGCTCACTCGGGAGGGGATGAGACCTATGCAGGAAAAGGTAGCGACTGAGCGATGAGCGCGATTGGCAGCTCGTCGCTCAGTCGCGCAACTTAAACTTTGAACATATTTTAAAAAGTGATTGGGCGATTAGACATATCTTTTGAATTTTTGAAAAAAAGGAGGACCGTGGCCATTTTGGCGGGAAAACACAGAAAGGCCAGAATGCATAGGATAGGGAAAATTGGGCAACAGTTATAGCGATGGTACTGTCATAGTTTTGACACCTATGTGATTATAAACAAAAAATAATAAAAAGAAAGGATCATTTCTAATTTTCATGAATGCATACCGTCGTGCGCAAAGAGGGCCCTAACTGTGGAAGATTGGAATCTTGGTATATGGCAGCCACAGATTGAGGTAGGCATTCGATATTTTTCTTCTCATTAACTCAATTTAATTTTGATGACATTTATTGATTTAATGGCACAATATGAATGTTAATACTGTCATTGTTTACATCTTTGCATTTGGAATGCTTGATGACCCGCAAGATTTGAGAGCTAGGGCATCGTTTCTATTACCTTCAAGGCATTATGTGAAGTGTTTGATCTCTCTTTATTTGTTTTGTTGTTGATATTCACTATGTAGTACTCCCCGTTTATGATCATTTCCTGAGGAAATATCTTGGCAGCTCACGGGATGCAAGCTAGGGCATCATGCATTGTTTATGAGCTCATTGTTTAATATTGGCATTGTTTACATCTTTGCATTTGGAATGCTTGATGAACCGTGAGCTTTGAGAGCTAGGAAATCATTTCTATTACCTTCAAGGCATTGTGTGAAGTGTTTGATGTCTCTTTAATTATTTTTCTATTGATATTCACTATGTGGTACTCCCTGTTTATGATAATTTAATGAGGAAAAACATGGTATCTTCTTTCATTTTTGCAACATTCTTTCTAGTGCACATGTCCTGTAGCATGGTTTTTATTTCAAAAGTATATGGCTTGACTATGCACATGCATAGTTGTAGACAAGGATCAGTACTATGATGTAATTCATTTCTTAGATCTTTTTGATCTAACCCCCATCTCTCTTTTCTTTACAGGTTCTGGATCACACAGGAGAAGACTAGATTCATACCTGGGTCAAAAATTCATCACTTTGGGCAATGTCTGGTACCCTTATTATTTATGTTCATCCTCTTATGTATGCCTGTACTCTTGCATATTCTTCTGCAAGTTGGCTATGCTCACAGTAGCCCAGATGATTTTATCTTTCAGTTCCTTTCCTTGTATAGTATATACAAGTTATGTGGCATATATATACATGTAATCTTTAGATGCAAAATTTTTTTTTCCTTTACATGTATCTTTTCATGAAACAAACACAAATTAAACAAGATCATCTAATAATGCCAACTAGGTTACTATATTCACTCATCTAGTAATTAGGTTACGAATATACAATGAGGTAACTATTGTATATATCAAACCATGAAGATGATACTTAGGAGATAGTGGAGCTAGAGGAATATGTGAAAGATCTAAATGCTACTAAAACCAAGTTGTTGCTTCAAATTAGGAGAAGGGCTGAAATAAAGAGTATTATATAACTTCCAAGTAAAATTAAGTACTAACTAAAGGAACTAAAATATAGTGACATGAAGGAGACATCACAGTGACCAAAACAAACATCAAAAATTAAATGATCAATGTGTCATCATTTTCACTATGTCATAGTAGCACAACAGAGAGACCCATGTATAACGATATAGAAAATTTATAAGCCATCAATACTAATCAATGTATAAAGTGATGGAATAATATATACAAAGAATCAAAATATGACCAGTACCATTGGTACATTGAATAGGATCAAAGAAAGAGGGTTTCTCATATAAAATGAGAGATATCGAATTTTCAAATATGCACAACAATATTTATTCTAGAGAATACAATGAACACCACCTTTAAGTGAATATAGAAAGATTTCAGGCCAAAATTTTCAACTAAAATGAGAACCCCTCATGTTTAGAATGCAACACCCAAATTTCTAAAAGAGCTCAGGTCCGAAGTCAAAAATACATTTGTAAAGCTTTTAATTAAGTTCTATTTTCTTAGATTAAAGATACATATCCATATATGAAAGGCCAATATACTCTTTATCTATACATATAATTAACTTAAAATGTATGTGCACCTAAATCTAGGAGCCCAATTATTGTATCTTCCCCATATTTTTCCTATTTCCACAGGGTGTTTTAAGAGGAAGACTCATCTTGTTGTGCCGCATCATCTGTACCCAAAAAACTCCACGACAAATACCCCAATACTCTTTTTGTGCTTCATCATTTTCCCCATCATCTATACCTAATTATTGCATCTTCCCCATATTTTGCTTGTTTCCATAGGGTATTTGAAGAGGAAGACTCATCTTGTTGTGCCCCATCATCTATACCCAAAAAATTCCACATGAAACACACAATGTTAGGCTCAGTAGGGGTATGCCACAGTTTCATTAAATGCTTACTCCAAGGAAAATAGTACAAATTGAGGTTCCATTTTGTATTAAAATATTTGAAAATTTCATTAGTTTCAGTAAGCATCTTATATACTAATTTAACTTTAGTATTCCTAAAGGGAGTACCATCAGACCATTTAACCAAATCAAGCCTATCTAGACTAACAGAAGAGGATCTAGGCAATTTGAGGGAAAGGAAATCCTCCTTTACTATGGAGTAAGTCCTCCAGTGAGGAGGAATATCATATTCATCTACTAGCTCCTTCCATGTGACCAAATCCCCATTCCTAATAATATTTGAGGACTTCATGCCCATAGATTTCCATATCCTCACAAAGCCTCCTTTGACTAGTGCTAGAGGCTTATCTCCCTTACTGAGATTCCATCAAATAGACTTTTCTCCACAAATGTTCTGATTTTGGTCAAAGATACCACTGCTTGAGACACAATGCCTAACCTCTTCCCACTCCTTCCAAATGGACTGAAAAACCACAAATCCTAACACTCTCAATTTAAACTTACGTGATATGAGGTCATTAATAGGTAGGGTTTTCCAAGATTTAGAATGGGAAAGAGTAGCTTAGCTAATATTGTTCCTTATCAGAACCTTCCAAGGCTCGTTCCCTTGAGTATCTTTGGCAATCAATTTGACTGCCAAGGAAATACCTTGCCATCTTAGGTCTTTCAACCCCAGTCCTCCTTGCTTAATAGTCCTAATGCACCAGTCCCATCTAACTCCATGTCGTTTCTTTTTTTCCTTTTCCATATGACCACATAAAATCTATGATGAATTTTTGGATGAAATTGATCTGTGCTTGATTAAAAATCTAGGACAATAAGTAGTATACTAATCATCTGACAAAATTGTAATCTCCCTACCAGAGAGAGGAACTTGTTGTTCCACTTGTTCATATTTCCTTAAATTCTATTACTAACCCATTCCAACGTGTCTTTCAGACCAAGATTGACCGAGAATAGTATGCCTAGGTATCTGAGCTAGTGTAAAGGCCCACAAGGAGAAGCCAAATTGATTATACCAGCTAGATTGGGAATCTTCACACCCCAACAAGGTGGACTTAGGAATAAATACCTTCCCAAATTTGAGAAGAAAATATCTAGCTTATTCATGAGATTTCTAAAGTTAATCTCATTTGAATATCTATTATGATGGAAGTGTCATCCACAAACTAGACATTAGATAGTTTCACATCAAAATAGCCTTAACTCTGGAGGAAATAGAATTATCTCTATGATTATGATACAAAGAGTCTTTTTCCATAATAAAAAGTGTGGGGGAAAGAGGGAATCCTTTTCTGATAGATTTGGAGAGGGGGAAGGACCCATATCTAGTCCCATTTATGTCCACGGTGACTGTAGCTCCCTCCATTAGTGCCAACATCATCTAACTGAATTCTTTGGGGAATCGAAACACCTCTAGAATCATAAAGATGAATCTCCATTTAATCCTGTCATATGCCTTCTCATAGTCAATCAATAATAATATGACATGTTATCTAGAAGTCTTGGCCCTCTCCATGGTCTCCCAAGAAGTGATCAAATTTTCCAGAATGTACCTACCCTTCACAAACCTAGTTTGGTTTGGGTTGATCACTTTAGGAAGAATATCCACAATTCGCCTAGCTATAAGTAGTTTGCCCAAAATTTTGTTAGACACATTAAGGAGGGTAATTGGCCTCTAGTTAATGATAAGGGCCCGTTTGGTTCTTGGTATTGTATAGTTGGAAAGTGGAAGCACTTCAATTTTGGACTAGTTTAGCCCTCTAAGTAAGTGGTATAGGGTCATGTCAAGTGCCTTGAATGGGTCTCTAACTTGGATCTGGCTTTTACCCTTGTTCTTCCCCCTTCTCCACTTCTCTTCAGCCTATTTCTGGCACCTTGATCTGCAAATATGAGTTCCTTGACCTGATGGTCAAGGTCAACCTTGAGCTTGACCTAGGTAAAGGTTGACCTCAACCCTGACCTAGGTTAGGGTCGACATTGACCCTAACCCAGGGTCCAAATTTAAGGTTTATGGGGTTTCTGGATGCCATGCTTCAGAAAAATTTAATTCCTGCTTCCGAGTTGGCTGTTTTGGTCTTTGAGGCAACGATCCTTAAAATTATATTTAATATAGGTCCACTTCTAAGGGTATAGGTCTAATTGGAATTTAATTCTCCTATGTAGGCCTCTCTAGAAGATTGTGCCCTAGATTTTTATATAAAGAAGCTTTCTCCTCTCATTTTCTCTAAGCATAACCAACCATAAGCACTAACCATCTAAGACTTGAAAAGACAAGACACAAGAAGCAATTTCATCCAGAAAACTCTATGCATGATCTATTGGAGCAAGAATCTACTCTCAAGCATTCAAGCGTTCAAAGACAATCAGGCATTCAATTCATCAAGGAGAGCCATTGGTATCCATTGAAGGATTCAAGCTCTATGGAGCCCTCTTGTTGAATATTTCTCTATCCACATCCATGCAAGCCTCTTCCTATTCCAAGATCCATTCAGGATTGGTGTTGAAGATCTACAAGAAATTTATTTGAGACATCCTACATTCTACATTCATTTGGTTCTTACATACTTGTGGATCGAAGGATTAAAATCCTCCATAAGGGTTTCTATAGAAGCAAGGTGAATTGGTTTATTTTATTTGTTTATTTATGAAATTTCAATTATACTTTAAGGTTAATTCCAAAACTGGGGTTTTACCAAGGCAAACCCCTCCCCCCAACAAACAAAACCATTTTTCTTGTAGGTACAGGATTAGGACAACAGATTCAAGTGCAGATCAAGATACCCTTTTCGACAAAATTTCAAGATCCAGAAATAGATTTTTCATCGGACTGGGTAGGTCAAGGTTAACTTTCTATTTTCGGTCAGAATCAAATTTCTGTTTTAAGTTAGGATTGACATTGTGTTTTGGGTCAAAATTGACCTGAGCCAGATCTGGAAAAGATTTCTGGGTTTTCTCTGTCTTTGTGTTTCTGTGCCCGATCTGATTGTAGAAATTCTAGAAACTCAGTGGAGACACCTGAAAACAACATTCTTTAGATCTATGATATTTTGAGGTTAGTACTTGTCTTCTGGTGCAGGAGCACCAAGGTTCCACATAAAGGCCATGAACTAAACCAAGATGAATATGAAGGAATGGAGGGTACCTAATGGTAGTCATAGGTCCAAGGGGATCCTTAATGATACACATCATATTAACTATAATGTATTGGCTCCTATAATGGTTTGATGCCATGAAATGGCATTTGAATATTTAAATATAAATTATATCCTTGAAAGGATTAAATGAATGTAATTTGGACCATTAGTGTCCCAATGTGTTTAGGAGGTTCTAGGGGTTTAATTTTGGCTTTAAATAAGTCTCCTAGGTGTTTAAAATCCTTTGGAGTTCTTAGTTTTAAATTACAAAGGTTTAAAAGCATTTTTAAAGTTTAAAAATTTAAATATTTGAAAAGTAATGGCTAATAGCCATTTAGGAGGGAAATGAGGTTTTTACCATCTAAAATCTTAACTAATCCCTCAAACCAATTCTAAGAGGTTGGTGAAGTTAATATTTGGATTCCTATTTGTAATTGAGACTTTATTGTTTCCATATGGTGGCTGGAGTGTACGGACTGCAATAGAAATATCAATAAAAGACAAGCTTAAATATGTAATTTGAATGTTCTGTGCATTTTGGATGGTTTAAAAATTTCTTGTTTTAAGTATTTGGTTGATGGTGGAATAGGAATAAATCTGAGATCATTTGTATGTTCATTCCAATGCATTGAAATTCATTTTCTATGACTGTACTATCATTTCCAGCAAGTTAAAATTCAGATTTTGTGAAGTTTTTCATCTATTTTGTAGTTAGTTTTCAACTTTGATCCTTTCCATGGACTCAAAGGCCTAGAATCCATGGGAGGGGTATACTAACCATGTATGATAAGTTATAAAACTAATCCTTGAAGAGATTTAAAGGAATGAAGTGATCACAGGTTGATTTGGAGAAGGATTTCAAGTGAAATTGATGGCACAAGTGTAGAAGCCATTGATCCATCCAAATAAGGGGTATTTTTTATGATGTGGGTTGTCTTATATTGGCATTTTATTGGTGAATCAACTACTTCTTATGTCTGGAAGTGATTGGAGACAAGACATTGAGGAAGTCGTAGTATTAAGGGCTTGAAAGGAGTGAATTTGGGGGTTTTTGATGTTAATGAAGGTATAAGTCTAATTAATCTTGTATTTAGGGGTTTTGAGTCATTTAATTCTACTGCCCAAGAGTTGAGCCATTGGTAGAACGTTTATCATATAGTTTCTCTGTAAATTGGGGTCTTTTTATGCATTTTTAAGGCCATAGTGTGAGGACAGTCATATATGTTCCAAAGGAGTCCATATAACCATTTTATTATGTTGTGTAAGAGGATAAAGGGTATCCAAATTTGTAATTTATTTTTATAGTCCTTTGGAAAAGTTCAAATTTAAGTGCAAATTACTCTCGCTGCAGGGCTACAAGGAAGGCTATTAGGCCTATTGGCAGTTTGGTGAAGAGTTGAAGGCTAGGAGAGTTGGGTGGGTTTTTAAATCTTGAAACCACTTTCATATGTTCTAATACACCCCATATACACCAAATCCATCATTAATTTGTACCTAGGGTAACCTTGGTTGCATTGGGTCTATTTGAGTCATTGTGCTTGTGGAAGGGTAGTTCATTTGTGAACCAAATTTGGCACCTTACCTTTAAGAGCAGTCCATCACATCATCCAGTGCATCATCTTCTAATTCATTTCAATTAAGGTCTTAATCAATTCAAATCTATTATATTCTTCATCCATTATTCAATATTGTAAGACTTTCTTCTTTCTTCTTATTTCTGATCGATTTAGGCATTTGTGCATTGATCATTTTCTTATGGTTGATCAAAGTGGATCTTTCCTTGGTGAAATTTGGGGCTAGGAAGGGGATCTTATCTTCTCCTCAATACTATTAACATCAACAACAACAACATCTTCCATCTTACAAATATTTTTATATGTTACATTTTTATATCTTACAGGTATTAACTTGGAATAGTCATTATTTAATGTGAGAATAAAGTAATTCGCCATTTGTGGCCATTGTTTGAATTCCTGAATTAGGATATTAATCCCCATTTTTGGGCCAATGCTTTGATTAATTAATTCCCCGAAAAAACTAGAATTTATTTTTTATTCCAGAATAAGATATTCATGGATTTGGAATAAGCTATTCATGGATTCGAAATTACAACAAAATGTATAAGTCGACGGGTCTGTGCGTGAACGGTTCTTTAGATTTTGTAGTAAATTTATTAACATGACAATCATTTCTGACATTTGATAAAGGTTAAAAAATTAAAATTTCTCTTAACGGTTCTTTAGATTTTTTGAAATTTTTTTAGTTTTTACTTGGATATGACTTTGGATAGAAAAATATTAAAAATTTAAAAAATGAGCAACAAAATTGATAAAATTTCAAAAATTAAAATTTGTAAGAAAATATTTTTTTTTAATCTTATTTTTTTTAAAGTTAATAATACATATTTTAATTTTAAAATATATAAGTTAAAAATACATATATATTTTAATTAAAAAAACCAGAAACAAAAATGATAAGTTCAAAAATTAAAATTTGTAAGAATTATTTTATTTTATTTTTATAATTACAAAGTTTTAATAAGTTAAAAATACATATAAAAATATTTGTAAGATCCTTTCTTCCTCCGCCTCCCTAGATTCTTCAATTTGGCTGGAAGTGGATTGCCCATGGTGAGATTTTCTTCTTTTTGGGAATCCCTTTTGCTTTTCAAGCTTCCCCTGTTGATCTCTGGATTGCTATTCTCAACAAAGTTGAAACAAAACTTGCTTACTGGATTACCAAGCCTCTTTCTTTGGCTGGTAAATTCTAGATATGTGCTAAGGTTCTTGTCGTCATGCATGTTTATTATTCTTCATGCTAGGCTCCTTTAAAATCTTCCTATGGTAAGCTGGAAAAGCTTCTTCACTATTTCTTATGGGCCTCTGGTGTTGACCATCATGGTTTCCAAAGAGTCGCCTGGGAATATTGTTTTTTTCCTAAAGCTTCAGGTGGCTTGGAATTCTTTCTACTCACAAACAGGGCCTTGCTCTATGTGCCAAGTGGGTCATCAGAGCCATCACAGGAGATGAAGCCTAGAAAATTCTCCTCAGACACTTCATTTTGTCTGGTTTTCCTTCTCACAGGCCGACCTGGAAAGGGATTGGGTTTCAAACCCTCCTAACCATGAAAGAGCCTATTCAGATTAAGGGTTCCTTTGTTGTCAAAAGTATTTGGAAATCCCTCAAACCTTGGCTTCACTGGGTCAGAGAAGGCTTCAGGGATGGTCTATCCTTTAATCAGCATAACATCTGGTGGTTGCCTCTTTTCCAGATTCAAGGGCAGCCTCTTGCCAAAACACCAGGTTGTAGTGCTCTCCGCTTTCATAAGCGTGGCATCTGCACTCCTAAGGACATTTTTTCTAGAGCTACTTTCAGTATCCTCTCTTGGGAAGATAGGCAGATACAATTTCATCTTAATCAGACTGATCATTTGACTTTTGATCGTCTTGTTTCTGCTATACCTCCTCAATGACTTCATAAGCTTGACATTTCTTCTTCTAGGGCTTGGTGGAAAGATTGAAAGTGGTATCTGATGACACCATTTTCCAATTACAAGCCCAAGCTTAGTTATTCTTGGTTGGTTCCTCACCTTCCTATGGTTGATACCCTCAACCACCGATTGCATTTGCATTCATCTCATGGTACCTGGCAGAACATATTTCTCATGGTTTGGTCTGCTATCACTAAGCCAAAGATTTCTCATTTTGCTTGGTGTGTTCTCTTCCAAGGCTTACCGTTGGGTGATAGACTAAAACACATGGGAGTTCCCAACCCTAGATGTCTATTTTGTGGTTTACCAGAGTCTTTCCTGCATATCTTTTGGTTCTGCAGAAGAGCTCAATAGTATTGGGCTTGGATTCATGATTTCTTTCGGCCTTTAAGGCCAAAGTTTTCTTCCTAGCATATGGTCCTATTGGAAGATTCTCCCAAAATCCCCTTTCAATTTCCTTAGATCTGGCGTGCAATCAGGATGGAGATTTTTTTTACTTTATGGAAAGACAGAAATGTTGTTTTATTTTCTCACAGCTCTTTTGATACCAATATATCTATGTACTCTAAGGCTTGTATTTGTAATAATGTGCTTTTGAAGATACAAGTTCACATAGATAAGGTGGCTCTTGAAGTGGCGCATCTGCAGCAGCTTTTACAGCACTGGGGCAATGCCCCTTTTATTGTTGCTCACATGCCACCAAACTCTATTTCTACTAGAAATACCCCTCCTCACCATCGCCGCTCCTCTGGCAGGTGGTCTTTCACTCCCCACTCTCAGGCTCATTCTCGCTCTCCCAGCAGAGGTGCCTAGCGGGATCATTTGACATCTCTGCAGCCACAACGCAGTGCCTTAGGCTGGGACCTATCACCTCTTGGTGTTCTTCCTATTGCTGGTTCTGAAAAGTTTCTGTGCCTAGCTTTGGCCATTTCGCCTCCCAGAGTGGAGGATGGATAAATCTTGTCGGATAAAGATAAAGAAGATAATTATGGGTGGTCACTTCCTAACCCCAACCCTAACCTTGCCTCTAGGTGGGGTAATCATGATGATCATAATCCTCCCTCTGCAGCCACTATTTTGGCTACATGAGGTTTTCTTTTTATGAATAGTTTTTTTTTGTGATTCTAGCCTTGGGCCGTGTGACTCTTGCGGGGTGACTTTTTCCCCTGACCCCTTTTTTGTGAATATGTACTTTATAACTTTTAATTAATAGTAAAGGGCCTATTCATAAATAAAAAAAATTAATTTAAAAAATGAAAAGTAATATTTATTCCAATTCCACATTATGGGATCCAAACGCAGAATAGACTAATTCCTAGTCATCTTCTAGGTGCACCAAATAGGTCTAAACCTTATTCCATATTTATTTTTTAGGATTAATTAATCTGATAATAGGTCCTTATTAAAGAATAGGCCTATTATAGATAAATTAATTCCATGCACCAAATGGGCCCTAAGTGTCTTATCCTCATCTTTAGAAATAATCTTTATAATTCTAGTATTGATTTCTCATCCCAAAGTACCTTCTTCTATAGCCTCATTATATACCTAAAGCAGATCCTGGCCAATCCATTCAGTGTTTTCTTTATAAAACTGAATAGGTAGTCCATCAGGTCCTAGAGCCTTCTCATTACTCATATTGAGTATGGCCCCATTAATCTCATCTACTGAAATAGTATTTCTTAGAGTGAGAGAATCTTCCTAAACAAGTTGAGGAGGAATATTGCTTTTTATCTTATTTCTCACCTCCTCCATACCTGTATCATCTTTTTCCTAGGTGAAGAGTTTGGATTAAAAGTCAAAAAAGGCTTGTAAAATCTCCTCCTATGGACTAATATTATCCCCATCCTTGTAGATGCAATCAAACTTACTCTTAGCTTCTTTGTATTTTAGCATCTGGAAAAAATATCCTGATCCCCTACCTCCATTCTTGATCCAATTAACTCACGCTCTGGTCTTGGCACCATTGATCTTATGTTATTTTACTTTTCTTAGTGCATCCCTAGAGTATGCTAATCTCTCCAGAGCCTCATTATTAGCCATATAATTTTGGATGCTCTATTATGCTTGACACAACTTATTGCATAGTTCAACTTCTAATCTTCTAGAGTCTTTGGCTCTTTTCTTGGCCACCACTTAAAACATGGTTTTTCAACCCTTTGTACACTATATCCATCTCACAATGACACTCTGATGATTTACTAGATGTCATGGCTGAACCATCTGATCATAAAAAATGTTTCCTTGATGTCATCACCCCCAGGAGAGTAATATTAAGGGCGAAGGAGTTAAGTCCCTTTCTGGCGTGTAGGGTCCTCCCTAGTTGAAAAATTGAGTGAACTATAGGGTGATGATCTGACAAAGTGTATGGTACCACCTTAACACTTACTCCATTATCATCTTTCTTGAAACTAAATTGGTTGTTATTAACATAGAGTCTATCCAACCTGTAGTATGCCCTTTTGTTCCCTTTTTGAAAGTTAGACCATGTGGGCCATAAACCCTTTTACTTTGTCTAACCAGCAAGGGGATCAAACAAATTAAGTATACTGATAATTTTGGTGCAAAAAGATCTCTCATTACCTTTCCACTCCATCTTAGTCCCTCCCCTTTTATAATATGGGGATTCCGCCATGTTAAATTCCCCTACGACAATCTGAAGTAGATCTTTCATGCCACACACCCAATCCCAAACCTTAATCCTATCATAATTATCTTTAGGTGCATATATCAAACATAGGGAGAATTCAAATTCATTATGCTTTAGAATTACCCAGATAATTATATTACATCAGGAGTGTGCCCGGTCCATAATCATATTATGCCATCTGAGGTTAATAATAATGACACAACCCCCTTTACCTTTTGAGTAGTTGGTGTGAAAAACCTTAGCATCATGCCAGATGCACTTCAAAGCCACATCTAAGGTGAAGCCCACTACTTTAAATTCTTGTAGAAGAAGGAATTCAAAGCCCTTCTGCATCTTAATAAACCTCTTACTTACATACTTCCTATCTGAGGATTCCAATCCCCTCATATTCTAGGATGCATATCTAATTTCCATAATAAACTTAAGAGTCTATATCCAAAGGAGCTTGGATGCTCTTGAAACAATTAGGAAATATCTTTTTCATCTTCAATGGTTTGATTCTTGAAACACTATTCAGTGGCCTACCTATCTTCCTCCTGGCCCTGGGTTCCCTACCCTCTTCTTGAGTCTTATCACCTACCTCACAAATCGTTAAACTAGTTTTTCTAGCAATAGGTTTCCTACACTTTTTCCACCTTCTTCAGATCCAACCTCTCATGTAGCCTTATTAATTAGAGAGGAGAAGTGTGAAAAGGCAATTTTATCCTCAATGGGGATGAATGAACTTTCCCTGGGAGTGGAAAGAGAAGGTAAACGGGTCGGGACAACTTTGATAGATACATTGTTCAACTTATCATCAATATATTATGCCTTTTTATAACATCCAACCCACCATGGGGTTCTTCCTGAACCCTACCATCTTCTTCCAGGACAACACTTAGGGGTAACCCATTATGTCTGGTGCCCCCTTACACCACCTTAAGGCACTCTCCTAGTCTAGATCCTTGTATGGGGAGTTCAATGACTGACTCAACCAAAGTAGTCCCTGAATGAGGAGGATTCCTAAACTTGTGTTTGAGGCCTAAGATCTTTTTCATCTTATTAAGAAAAATCTATTGTGCATTCTGTGTCCTATGCTTGGGTTTGGGATTATGAGAGATCAAACCAAAGTCAATGTCTTTCACCTATGGTAGGGTGTCTAATTCATCTAAGTTAGACACTACTAGAGGGATGAGGAAATAATATTTATTGAAAGTAGTTCTCAATGAGTCAAGGGAAGCTTTGAGAGCCTATGAGGTTACATGAGGGTCCACATTCAGGTTTCAGGGGGTCTTACATTGAATCACGGGTTTCACCGCTCCCTCCTTACCTTGTCTATCATATTTTGGAATATGGGTTTTCTTCTTCTTTTTAAAGAGAGGGAAGTCATGTCTCATGTATCCTTCTCTTATACAACCAAAATAGGAATTAATACCACTCAAAAATGGAATAAAGCAAGTAAAGGATTGGTCACCAATTTCATACCCAATCTCTCCTGGTAAGTCTTTCCCTAGGTTAATAGTAATCAAGACCCTAGCATTTGTATGGGGAAGTAATATGTCTGCTTTATCAACTTTGAGGACCATGCCAAATGGATCCAAGGCCTATGGAATAATATTCCACATAATGGGAGTGAGGTTGACAACGTTAATCAACCATGGGCTTGACAGGGATAAGACTTCATTGTGGAAAACATTGGATGCCCATGGAATAACCCTAAAGAAAGCAGAGCCAATCTTCCAAAATTGTTTGCTGACAATTTCTCTGTGGGAGTTAGGGTTTATAAAGAGGATAAAAAATAAATATTTTGATGAAAAATGAAAGGTAAAATTCTTTCCCCAGATGTTGTGAAGCCAATCATTGAGGAAGGTTCTTGAAGAAAGTTTATTAATGTCTTGGGCTGCCAGAAAAATGGCTGAATTCCAAAGTTTATCCTTCTTCTCAATAGAAATGGAAATTTATTCATTATGCTTGATTATAAAAGTAGTAGTAGGGCTATCATCCTTAACTTGAGAACTGGTTCCATCTCCATGACCTAGGTTACTTTCTCCATCGATCATGAACTTGGCTCTATACGGGATCACGACCTCCTCACTCATTGCCAGTTTGAAGGTTTTAACCCTAGCCTCTGTGTTTTCTCCCAGATAATGCGAGCCCATTTTGAATCCCACCACTTATAAATAGAGGGGGATAGTATATAGGAGGTCAGCATTAACTACTGTCAGCCAAGGAAAAATTTGTTAATGCCGCCTAGTTGCAGAGCCCATTCCATGTGCAATTTGATATCTAGACTATTTAGAAAATGATTTGATCCAGATATAGATAGGATATATGCTTAAACATTATGAGTGAAGGAAGTTAAATTGCCCATGAAAAACAAATGGTCAATCCATTCTGCTATACTATTTTCTCCATCTCTTCTATTATTCTAGGTATAAATTGCATTATTTTTCTTAATGTCCATGATGTTTTTTATTCTAATCCATTCTCTAAAATCTCTAAGTGATTGTGATTCCACTTGTAACCATCCTCTTTTCTCACTCATATAAATTATTTCCTTAAAATCTCCTCCAAAAGATATTGTCTATCTAGAAACGCATCACAAAATTGACCAATTGTTGTCCACAATTCATGTTTTCCTCTCGAAGTTACAGGTCCATAGATATTGATAAGGAAGAATCTTAATGAACTTTTAATACTCTAAACCCACCCCATCCATTGAATTTTTTTATTTCACATTTGAAAGCTACTTTCCTTGCATCCGATAGTATTGTTAACCCTCTTGAAGTTTTTTCTATATGGGTGTTACCTATCTTCCATATACCTAACCTATTCCTTAATTTTTTAATTTTGCATCAATTACGTTAGTTTCTTGTATTAATATTAATTTTGATTCGATTGTATCTAGATGTCTTTTAATTAAGCTATGTTTGTTAGGGGCATTTAGGCCCCTAACGTTCCATGCAGCGAGTCTCATAGTGCTATGGAAGGGACCTTTCCCCTTCTAGCATACAATAGGGTTGATAATTTAATCCGGTTTACTGCTTCCTCATCATTTTTCTGAAGTTCCATGAAAGATTTTCTGCCTCTCTTCTTTTGAGTTTTCCTATAGTTAGGATAAAATATCCCAATGATATTTGCAGCAATGTTGAGTTTAGTGTTCTTCTGTGCATTACCTATTACATCCTTGTTAATTATCTCAGTATGAATATCTAATTCTTTATCTTTTTTTCCATAATGTCATTTGTAAATATTTCTTGGATTATATAAATACTTTATCATATATTCAAATATAATGTAAATATAATATTTTAATTTTATTATATATTAAATTTTAATATAACATTAATAGTTATATATCGTACAAGTATAAATATTGTTTATATTATATATATTATAAAATATTAAATAATAGCATAGTATTAATATTTGTATTTATACTATATAATAATTATTATTAGAAATAGTAGTATTGTTATAATATAAATAGAAATTTTAATATTTGTACTTTATATATATATATATATATATATATATATATATATATATATATATATATATTAAGAATGTATTTTATTATATTAATAATATTAACATACTTTTCATGATAAAAGAATATAGAAATTAAAAAATAATAATAATAAATTTTTAATTTGTTTTAACACATTACATCCACCTTCCACATAATAATATTATAATATGATATTTATACATATGTACATATAATATAATATACTCTTAACATTATATAAATATTGATATTTTCTAATATTATTTAGTAAATATAGAATTATATTATGTATTAATAAAATTACCGAAAGGTTAAATTTTTTTAGGTTGTATTAGGACTAGGTTTAATGTTCTGATTAGATAAATCGAGAAACCTGGACTGAACCCAACATCAAAGTAACATCAAATCTTAACAAAGAGGGACAGTTTGTGGTAGAATTATTTGGGGTCCACATAGAATTAGTGGACCAAGTGAAAGCCGACTCTTTAGATAGGTCAACAACTTCATCCTTGGGTTGACCATCTACCTTGAGTTTGTCAAGAACCAAGGGTTTACTCTTATCTTTGCATACATGATTCTCGTGGGTAGAGCTAGGTGAGGGAGTGATAGGCACAACTTTGACTTGAGAGGGCGAAAAGTGGGATAATTTAGCTCAATCAAGAGAGTAGGACTAGGGCTGTCTTGAGGCATAAGCCTTGGGTGGAAATTGTATAATCTCAGGATGAGGTCCTAGTAGAGAGGAACCCCCTCCTTGTCCTTGACCTTAGACACAGATTGAGTTGAGGAAGTAAAAACCCAAAAAGGAAAGCTGAATTTTATGCCTAGATACCAAAGTGGTTTAACATTGGAAATAAATGGGAGTGGAAGTGTTTGTATCTACCTTCCAAAGTGATGAACTTGATTATAATGGATGCCACAACCTTCCATTCGCCCGGTACCTACTCTCTGTTGAACCCATTTTGTATTCTCGATACTTTTGACAGGCTTTAAGAAGCGTTGAAAGTCGTCTTTGTAATTAGCCTTGAAATTACAAGGAAAATTTTTTCCTTCCATACTCAAACCAGTCACAGTGGCAATGGTTTTTGCTAAAATGAAAAAGGAAACCCCGCCAATGGTGACTTTCCCATCTACCCAAGACTCGACAAACTTCTGGGAAAGATTAGGGTTGAAATCCTTCATACCCTCGACATAGTTGTCAAGTTGACCATGTGTTATAATATTCCACACCTCATCTTTCTTGTAATCCTTGCAGGTGTCCAACTCAATCTGGTTTAATTTCCCACGCATCCTTCTTCCAGAGAATCCACAATAGAATAGCGCACCAAAATAATTGAAAAAACCAAGCCACTATAAATTTCTCAAGCCACAAGGAAAAAGCTTACACACTAAGATTTTTGGTTAAGGTAACCAAAACATGAAGAGAAAAATCCAAAACCTGAAACATGAGCTCCAAGAGTAGTATTTAACATTTTTTATCATCATAAATCACATGATGTCTTCATTATTACCCAAGTTGGAAATATTCCTACCGATCTTTGTACGAAAAACCTCAGGGAGTGAATTCATGCCTTCCAAAAAAATAATATTGTTTGTGAATCTACCTTCCCCTGCAAGCTTATCCATGCCATCATTACTATTCCATAATCTGAGTTGACAATGAAACTCCTCCAGCGTGGCAAGGAGGCAAGAATTTTTTTTAAAAGTGTGCATCATTTCCCATCCTGCCTTGTACTTTCTATTAGTGGTCATTATTAAATTCATCGTGTCACTCTCCACAACTAGCTTTTGATAAGCACAATTAACCGCTGACATCACCTCGTGGTAAACTGCACATGCCTCAACCATGTGGGTAGTTTGAGTTCCTAAATTCACTTTGAATGCTATCAACATGGATCCACATGTGTTTATTTAATTATATATAAATAGTATGTCTATGTATAATTCCACGCATGCTTAATTAGTTTTATATTTGTTATTAGAATTCAAACAAGACTAGATTTTAGTTTACATTTAGAGTTCATATAGACTTAATAGAATTTAATTATTTAGGAATTTATTTTGTCTTTTGATATAATTTTTTATCATGTTGAAGTGTTTAATTTAATTATATTATTTTATGAGATAATAAATTTCCTTGTACTTTATATAGATGAAATTAAGATTTGTATGCTATAATATTTTATTATATATAAATATAAATATTATATTAAAATAATATTTATATATATAGGTATGAGATATAAATAATATAATTATAATATAAATAATATAAATGATATTACCTATAAATAAAATTTTAAATTATTCATAATCAAATATTATTCCTGGGTGAAGTCTACATTTTTCAGCGGTTAATGTGTTCACAGCTGGGTTTCTGTGATCTCAATGTTTGGTTTCTGGCAGTTCCTCTGTGCTTCCCTATACACGCGTGTCTTCTTTGTATCCAGGTGTGTTCTTTCATTTTTAATGCTTTATGGTAGAAATCTTAAATCCCCATCCTCCCCTCCATCCATCGACAGAGCCCATACCCTGTGCATCGACGCCCACTAGGGCTCCCATGGTGTCCACCTCGGATGCGGCCATTAATACCATTAATGGCTCCATTCCCCATGCAACCTTGTTCAATAATTTATTGTTGCTGTATCTAGCTCCAATTCTCTCATCTCTACGGAAGCTAGGTTCAAATTCACAGAGAACGATGGAGCCCGTAAAACCGGGAAGATATCTGGAACCCTGAAATATTTCTCCATTTCCCCCAATTCTGAAATGGTAAATGAAATTAACAAAGAAAATATAGGTTAAAGAATTCTGCCATCTTTTTCATTGCTCTTGAAGTTGATAAATGTCCTGCTCGTAAATTTATTGATGAGTGGTTCCATAACTACTGGAACTTAAAATTAGGGTATCGTATTTCATTTTTTAAATAGATACAAAAAATATTATATGTTATTTTTTTAATAATCTGGATGCCTAGGAAGCCATTGTGAAAATGTAGTACTGTTATGTTGGGAACACCTCCTTCCGCGTGTTCGCATGGACCCCGAAAGCCATTCACGAAGAGGTTATTTCCCTATCTTCCCCAAGATGGATTCTGGTTAAACATTTACCTCTATTTTTATGGCATTTCCTACCTCAACTAATTGAGCCTATGGGAAAGGTTATGAGGGTTGATGAAACAGGAATTCTTGTTCTGCATATGGATGCTAGAGCCCTTGTCTCCCTCAAACACGACATGGATATCCCTGATTCCCTAGAGATCAACATTTCTGATGAGATCTATTATTTTCCTATGGAGATCTTAGGAGGATCAAATATGTGTTTTCTCTATAAATGTGAAGGCCATATGAGAAAGGAATGCCCAATCATTCAAAACAAGCCTACCTCTGTGAAAGATAATTCTTCCTTCGATACTCCCTCTTTGTCTAAACCTAATCAAATTCCCCATGAGCCATTATCTTCACCTCAGGGTGTTTTCTAGAATGCTTCCCCAATTGATACCCCACCCTCCTAAGTTTCCCCTCCGAGTCAAACCCCTGTGAATCCCGTATTTGAAGGTTGAACCACTTTTCCCACTACTGATGGCTTCCAAATTGTGACTAAAAAGAGGAGAAGGAAAAACAAAAAGCCTCCCCTTATCTCTCCACCACCGCACTCTATAGCCTTCAATATTAATTCGCCCATGCCCAATCTCTCTCAAACTTCTCCTATTGAGCATCTTGATCTAATACAATCACAAGACCTTAATCCTAAAAAACTTAAAGAACTTTATGATGACTGTTATTTTGAAGTCATCCCCGGTAGCCTCAAATCCAATCAGCCTACTGTTATTGATAAAACTATGACCACGAGGGTGAATGCTAAAATTATTTTGAACTCAGTCATGGATATGGAATTTTTGGTGTCACCTCTATCTGATGATGATGAATATGATGATAAAAATGATTTACCAAAAATAAAACGTAGAGGAAGACCTCCCGGTTCCAAGAATAAAAGCTCTTCGGGCCCTAAAACTAGTGACATCTCCTTGACTTCTAACACGCCTCCTGAAGAGGTGATGAACTTTAATTGCAGCCCTCCCCATTTTGGTTAATTATGTATTGCACTTTGTGGAACATTAGGGGTCTCGAATCCCCTGACAGAAAGTTTATTGTTGAACATTTTTTAAATTCTCTTAGTTCCATTGATATCTTGATGTTGCAAGAATTAAAAACTATGGGCCTCATGCTTGATGTTAATTTGAATTTCATTTGGAATGATGCTATTAAAATTTATACTAATCATCCTAAAAGAAAAGGAGGGGTTGGCTTTCTTGTCAACCTAAAATGGTCTAAATCTATAAGTGATAAAGGTGTGTCCCCTTGTAATAGGGCGGTTTGGTTCACATTCAATATTAAGGATTACAATTTTGGTGTCTGTTCCATTTACACCCCCAATGATGTTAAGGAAAGATCAGAGCTTTGGATTTGGCTGAACTCCCTCCCAAACATCCCCTCGTTCTTTGGAGGAGACTTCAACATAGTTGAGTCTCAGGAAGATAAATTGGGTGGCCTCCCCTTTTCTTGGAAAGATACTGGAAACTCTCACTTGCTTAATTTGAAACATAGTAAATAATTATTTGATCCTTTGACTATTAATCAAGACTCCAAAAATGACCCTTGGCATACTTGGTGTAATTTTCAACAAGGTGATGCTAGAATTTATGCTAGATTGGACAGATTTTATGGTAATAAAAACATTTTCTCTTTTCTCCCTAACTCTAGTGGTGGCTTGGTATCTGTGTCCCCTACTACTCTTTCAAACCATCACCCTATTTCTGTTATGGTTAGGATTAATGACTCCCCTGGTCAGCATAATGGTGGTAATCCCAAGTTCATTCTTAACACATCTCTTCTTTTTTATGAAGATATCCTTTCCACCATTAACCTCATTAGGATTATTAACAAGAATAACCCTCCTTCTCTCTCCCACATTAATCTTTGGAACCATAACATCATCGCTTGGCAATCCCTACTCCAAACTTTAGGCTAAAAGAATGCAAAAGACTACAGATTCAAAGAAAAACTGCTCACTGACAATCTTAACTCGGCTGAGGTGGGTGTCTAGTCTGATCCTACTAATAGTGATCTTATTTCCAATGTCTCTAATGCTAGATCTGAGCTTAGACAACATCAAAAAATCTAAGTTAGGGGTGCTAAGATCAGATCTTGTGCTCATTAGCTTCAATATGGGGATAGAGGATCTAAATTCTTCTTTAACTTACTCAAACAAAAATAGTGCAATGAGTCTATTGATAGAATTGTGGTTGATAACATAGAAATTAATAATGTTATTGACATAAAATCTGCTTTTGCCTCCTTCTACAAAGATCTTTTCACTTTTGAAGATACTGAGGAAGCCAAACTCCTTAGAAACAACTACAGGACCCTTATCCCCAATAGAATTTCTATACATGAAGATGCACATCTTGGCGGTGAAATTTCTATGGAGGAAATCAGGCAGGCTATTAATATTCTCAAGAATGACAAGGTGCCTAGATATGATGGGCTTCATGTGGAATTCTCTAAGGCTAATATAGATTGGATTAGTCAAGACTTGTATGATCTTTACAAAGAAGCCCTAGACAAAGGATCCCTGGGTCGATCCATTAATAGTGGCATTATTAAAATTATCCCCAAAGATGGTGACAAAGCCCTTATTAAAAATTGGAGACCAATTACTTTCCTCAATGTGTCTTACAAGATTATTGCTAAGATTTTAGCTATTAGAGTGGAGAATATTCTACCTAAATTCATTAGCCCTTCCTAGACCAGCTTCATTAAGGGTAGGTACATTCTTGAAAACCTTATTACGGGTTGGGAAGGTATGGAATGGTCCAGATACTCTCAACAGGATAACGCTATGTTATTGCTTGACTTTGAGAAAGCCTATGACAGGATTGAATGGGATTTTATATCCACAATGTTGGAAGCCTTGGGATTCCCTACTGCTTTCAATAATTATGTTAACCTCCTTCTTAGGGATGCCTCTGCTCAAGTGGAGGTGAATGGTTCTTTGTCTGAATCCTTCTCCCTTGGTAGGTCTATTAGACTAGGTTTCCCCATTGCTCCTGCCCTATTTATTATTGCCTTAGAGGGTTTCACCTATATTCTTAGAGACAACTCCACCTCCCAAGATGTCAAAGTTATCACTCTGCCCGATAATTTTGATCTTATCAACTCCCAATTTACCGATGACACAACTTTTTTTCTTGAAGTTACTGAAGAGAACTTTACTTCTATGCAAATCAAACTTAACACTTTTTCCACTATCTCCGGAGCCCGATTATCTCAGTCCAAATGCATTTTCCTTGGGTGGAAGGATCGGTCCCCGGAGTGGTTTGATAAGATTAATTTCCAATGGGGTGGGCCTCACCAGGTTGTCAGATACCTTGGTATCCCTTTCTCTATGGAACCCTCTACCAAGGATATGTGGATCTAGGTTAAGGAAAGA
Organism: Thuja plicata; assembly: GCA_018584345.1. NCBI lineage: Eukaryota > Viridiplantae > Streptophyta > Pinopsida > Cupressales > Cupressaceae > Thuja > Thuja plicata. The sequence goes on along the minus strand of MU224951.1, from coordinate 13,787,899 downwards.
ATCACCAAAAAGCTGTATAAATGACATAATAGACATATCTCTTTGGCTGGCAAAGTTTAGGTGTGCCAAAAAATCCTCTCATCTTACAAAATATATTATTCCTCAGCCTGGATGTTCAATAACTATCAAATTCTTCAAGTCCAAAAGAGTATTAGGAATTTTCTTTGGTCTGATGGTAAAGGGACCAAAAAAATCCACGTTGTTAATTGGCAATGGTGCCATACTAATAAATTACTTGGTGGGCTGGGTCTTAAGGACATTAAAACTCAAGGGATTGCACCTGCCTTGAAATGGATCTTCCACTCTCTAGAAGGGGATGGGCCTTTGAAGGTTCTTATTAGAAGTAACATTGAGAGAGGCTTCCCTAGAAAAGCTAAATCTTGGAAAAAGTTGTCATATTGTGATCTCATTATTGGAGACTTTCATGTCTCTGTCCAAGGATCCACATTTTTTAAAACTATCTGGAAAGCCTGGGAACATATTAAACATTTTATTTATAATAAATCCTTCCATGAATCTAATCTTCTTTTTGGTGAAATGTCCATTTGGTTGAATCTACACACCTCTGGCAAACCTCTTGCTCTCTCTCAAGGATGCTCTGCTAAAGCGTGGCACAATCTGGGTATTTCATAATTTATAGATCTGTTTGAGCATGAAAGACTTATAAGTTGGGAGGTGCTTGAATCCAGTTACAACATTCTGTTGTCCCAAAAGAAGACCTATAACATGATTTTTAAAGATTGCAAGGACTTACCCACCCTCTGTTATCCTGATTCCCATAGATTTTTTAAAATTAAATGGCCCGATGGCACGATTGTGAATAAAATTAAACATAAGAACATATATAAAATTCTCAATCAGAATGATACTATTATCAAACATTTCAATAAAACTTGGTATACTGATTTGGATTCTAAATCTTGGAATAATTATTTTGACAGACTTTGGAGAAACGACATTGACCCTAAAATAAGTTGTTTTAAGTGGCTAACGCTTCTTGACAGGCTTCCTATTAGAAAAGATTCTTCTACTACTGATATTTGCAGCATCTACAAGATACTGGAATCTACCAGGCATATCCTTCTCGATTGTACTTTTGTTGAAGCAATTTGGGCTATGTTTGGGATTACTTACCCTAAATATCTTAACAGTTTTGAAATCATCAATGGTCATGTTCATGGTTTAAAAAAAAGATACTAACCTGTTATGGAATATTTTATCTTCTAACATCCTCTGGCACATCTAGAAGCGTAGGAATGAAGAAAAATTTCTTGATAGTCCCATAGTCCTTAGTGAGTTTTTCTGTAAACTCACATATTCTAAAATTTCTTCACAGGTTTCTATCTACATGTCGATTAGCGGGGAGAAGCTGAAAAGGTTTCTGAAGATGTTTCAATCCACCATGTTTGTCTTCGAGATGAAAGATGGACACGAATGGAGGAGGCACATGGAGAATCTCGTTGTTTTCGATGAGACGGTCAAGAGGCTGCATGAGGATTTGAAGAAGAATAAAAATGCCATGGATGATCATATTTTCATGTTGTCTCAGATTTAGGCCAAGAAGAATATAGTTTGGATGGAAGGCCCCATTGGGTGGACTGCTTGGGCAGACACCTATTATGATATTCTACACTAGCTCCTTGTATCTTTTCTTTTCTATGTAGTAGTTGATACTCTTTATCGTTGATGTATGATATTTTTTGATACTCTTCGGTGTGAGGCTATGCCTCCCGTTTGAGAGTCTCTAGTACTGTATTTTGTACATATTTTTCTAATCCTACTATTATCAATACAAAAAAAAATATAAACAATATTAATACATGAATTATATTTAAATATTAATATTGTATTATAATATTATAATATGATATTTATATTATATGACATCTTATGTTAAATAAAATTATACAAGTATATCATCATGGGAGAAAGGGGTGCTTTTTAAAATTTGTGTTTGCCACATTTTTATTGAGTGGACAGTATTTGACATTTCTGACAATACCTGCCATTCAAGCAAGTAACAAACATGCGTACAATTCCATAAAATGTACAATTCCAGCAACGAAAAAGAAAATGAAACATAAGGAAAATGTATAGAGGGACCTACATACGACGGCACACACCAAGTCAACCTTAGTGTGTGATGTTTAAGCCACACCAAGAGAAAGGGCACGGGCTAAAGACAAAACACACTAAACACAAAAAAAAGTTCAAACTTTTTTTTTCTTTCAAATTTGCGAAAAAACAGTAATTTTTTTTTTGTAAATATTTTGTGGTTTTTGACCACAAAATATGCAGATTATGAAGAACAAATGCTGAAAATTTTGAGAAAATCTGTTAGATTTTCTGATTTTTGAAATTTTGTCAATAGTATATTTTATAGAGAGCTTAGCCGCATTCAACAGAAAGTACCTATATAAACACCTGCCACCTAATAGAATTATCAATACGAAACAAATTCTCAAAACATCTTCTAGAAAAGAGATCTAAACAAAGCAACTTTAAAAAAAACTCTAGACACCAATCATGAGAACGGTGACTTTTGGTCCGTCAACATTTATTTGAACATGAACGATGAAGTAATGCCAACATGACTTATAATGATAATAGATGGAGTAATTCTCTTAGCAGCACAACAGTACGTAAACATCAAGCTAAGACAGGCGGTCGGCAATGGAAAAAGGTTCAACCTTGCCTACTCTATCATTAATTGTCATTCACGTGCATATTGATAGCTCAATAGATACACCCAACATGCACAACTCATAAGTTTACCTTCTGTGAGAGTTTTTGAAAGTTTTTAAATTGGATGGCGGGTGCGTTGTATTTGTATTTGTATTGCAGAAAAATGACAAAGGAGATGACGAAAGCACATACCTATGATTAATCTTCGAGGAGATCCGGAGCTTCTCTTTGGGGTATCCCAACATTTTGAAATTTTCGATTTCTGATTGAAAAGGTGGAAAGTTCCTGCATAAAAGTAATTGAAATCAATATTAATTTGACAATAGCTGTGATAGCGCTCATTGTAGTCCACAAGCAAGCAGCCAGCACGTCGTATTGGTTGGGAACTTCAAATATCCGAACTAACAATAAAATGAGATGAAGTTAGAAAAGTAGGAAAGAAATGATAGCTGGAATGACAGGTAGGAGGTATTTTTTACGGTATGTTCTATTTAGTTTTTATTATATGGTTTAGAGAACTTCTGTTTTATAAGTAGAGTTTTATATATCCATGTGATTTTCATAGGGTCAAAGTGTTGGGACTTTTTATGACAACACTTACAATGAATTACATGATCTATGGAGTTTTCTTCAATAGTTGGAATGATAAAATAATTTCATTTCAATAAATTAAATATATATAAATTAGATATTTAGTTTGAGAAATAATCATGAATATAAAGGGAGAAGCAATATAAAATTCTATAATCTTATATAGGAAAATAGATAACCGTAGTGTATTTGTTGTCATTATAGAGAATAACTTTGTTTGGGTCGATTCTACTAATGGGTTGGAATAATTAAATTTTACAAAAAATCAATTCTCAACACGTTATTATGATTTGACATTGTATGAAAATTTTGTTATTCTACAACTTCAACTTCCATAAAGACATGTATGTATTTATGTACGTGCATACATACATACATACATACATACATCTATGTGATATTTACACACACACACACACACACACACACACACACACACACACACACAGATAACTTATTGAGCCTAAGCAATCACTATTATTTAAGAAGTGATAGATGATTGATATGTTCTTACGACCATTTTTTCAAAAAAAGGATTAAGTGTTTTATGTGTATACTTTAGGGTACATAAAAGTGCAAAACATATATAGAAGTTGTTTGATGTAGTTTGAGAGGGATATCCCTCCAACCTTCATAGGAACTTATATGGGAAATCTAATTTTTCTAGATAAACAACTCTTCTATGATATTTTTAAACCTAGTATAGGGTACTACCGTAAATAAGACAAATAACTATTACCAGGGAAAAAATGAATAACTCTTGATAAAAAATTTAGTAGTATTATTTTTATAGCCACTTTCTAATCACCAAAATATTAATATGATGGGTAGATACAATAAGTTGATGTATAAGGTGTTAGATGGAAAATAAATTATACCAAAACATAACTCTAGAAAGAGCTTTGATTCCTATAGAGGTGGTGCTACCTACAACAAAGACTAGATTAACAAAAAAAAGGAAGAAGCTAAATTGAAATACAAAATAATATTGCAGAATATCTTATGTATATTCAAGTAGGTATCTTCCTTTGAGAAATTCTCAATACAATATAATTCATGGATATATATTGTACTATCAAAATTCTTTATTTATATTAATTCTAGTTAGTAGAACTACTAGCTCTCAAGTGTGTGGGATAAGCTAATATTGAGAAAGCGTGACTACAAAGCATAGATAATTAATTCTTTTATTAATATGAAAATAATTACTTCAGAATATCATTAGGATATGCAAACTCTAAATAATCTTCTAAAAAATAAGCATATTTAAACTCTTGCTAGTACATTCAAATTAAATTAGTCTATATTCATATGAGAGAGGAAGATCCACCATTCTCTATAGCTTTCATAGGTAATGTTTACCACCTCCAAAGCATTTTTTCTTAGTTTAGCTCTTTGTTTGGTACTCATAAATTCAATGACTGATTTATGCACTTCTTCCCTCCCAAGCAATCCATCTTCTTTCTTCTTCCTTGATATACCTATCTTACAATTCTCTTCTATGTATGTTCCATTAGTTGGTTGATCACTCCATTGAGGAAATGCTAGCATAGGCATCCATGAACTAAGGCTCTCTAGTGTATAATTCCATCTACAATGAGTCATAAATAATGCTATAGAAGTGTGAGTAAACACCATTGTTTGTGGACACTAGGGCACCACTAATCCTTTCCTGCTAGTTTCCTCTAAGAGTCCTTCTAGAAAATCTTGTGTAGTGATATTTTTGCTATCATTGTCATTTTGTCGTACTACCCACAAGATGGGATGACTAATAGCCTTTAGTCTAAATTCTATTTGATGGATTTTCTCTTTAGAAAGGACAACCAAGCTCCCAAAGGAAACATATATTACAAGTGACTCCCATTTCATCCTGAGCCAATTCATGTAATTTATTGCTTTACATAGATATGCACCAACATCTACATCTTTAATATTGTTTCCCTCTATAAAAGATGACAGAACCAGAGGACCCATTGTTCATATTCAAATGAGTGAGTCCATGGATTTTATTTTTTCTACTTAGAGTTCAGAGAAAAGGTTTTCCAATATCCATGTGGCTTGGGAAATGATATTGAAATGATCTAGCACCCACTTAAAAATATATGGGTAGAGATATGAAGATTGCACAAATGATGGTAGATCTGATGGATGTAGTTGTGAAAGTCTTGATATTACTTTCACATTTATGTCATTCTCTGATCCATCATTTTCGTTCCCTAAACATAAAAAATAAATGTTTAGTCATAATATATTTGAAAATAAATAAAATTTAAAAATGAAAATTATTAGTGTCATTTAAAAAAGAGTATTATCTTTAATATTTGAATCTATCCATAATTTGAATGACTTAGGTAAACATTTGGAACACTATAGTGTTTATTTAGAAACAAAGATATACATAAAAATTAGGGAATAGAACAACATAAATAAAAATAGAGAAAAAAAATCATTTGTTACCTTTCATCATTTGATCTAATTCAATATAGGCTCAATTGACATCAACAAGATTTCATAAATATTCTTATAAAAATGACAACTAATTAAGAAAATTGCTAACTATAACAAATCTAAAAACTTTTAAGAACAAATCCATAAATAGTAATATCATATTATAAGTGTTATCAATATGAAACAAATTTTTCTAAACACCTTCTAAAAAATACATCTTATAAAGTTGTGTTTATATACATATTTTAAAAAGATATATATTTATATACATATTTTAAAAAGATATATAGGGAAAGTATTCTTTAATACTTTGACTCTATCCATAACTTTGATGGTCTATGTAGATAGGACATGGCATTAAAAGAAATAATAAGTTGTTAGAATATAAAGTAGTCCTACTAATAATGAAGCAAAAAACATTAGATCCCAACCAACCAACTTAAGATTTATTGGGGCTTATCCTTGCCAAGTTAAGCTATAAAGACTCTTAAAGCAGAGAAAACCATAATAAATGCTATAGTTAAAAAAGATTAAAATAAAGTGAAAATATATTTTGTAAAAAAGAGCAAAGCTATCTATCATCTGTGAGAAAAATTCAATTTACTTGAAAATGAATGGTATGAGAAAACATAACCCAAATATACTCAAGAACTACAAAGGATGTTACCAAGTTGAATATTGACTAGCTCTTGCATTGAAATAGATGCAAGGATAAAGCCGATAGAAAAGTAAAAAAATATAATATTATTATATAACCATATAATTCTATAACAGTAATTTATATTATAAAATATTATAGGTGTTATATGATAATTAAATAATAAATATATAATATACTTAACTTCAATATACAAATTAAAATATTATATTATATATTTAATTTCAATATATAATTTTAATATTATAATAATAATAATTTAATATAATATTATTTGATTCTATATAATTTCTTTTATAGATTTAATATTTAATTTTTTAATTTTATGAATACCAATATTAAAATCTATGCTTATCTTAAATGATATAAGTAGAGGATAAATTAATGCCTAGATTTATAATTTCACCATTACTGCAGAAAAGAAAATTGCTACAAGATTGTTGAGATCTATGTAAAAAAAATTCAACTCGTTCAAGGAATTGGCCATTGTCTTATACATATTATTTTTATTGAAAATCACCATTTATCAGCCCAATGCATCCAAGGTCATAAAATAATAACTCTCCTCACAGTTGACAATGAAAAAGAAATATTCTCTTGATGAAAAATAAATATTCTCTTGATGCAAGAAATACAAAATAATAACTCTCCTCACTCTTGACAATGAAAAAGAAATATGAAATATTATCTTGATGCAAGGAATAAAACTTCTGCCAAATACAAAGGAATGTAATTATCACACATCCTTTGAAATCTCAATATAATGTAATTATTTTTGAGATAGATAAATTAGTAACAATGTAAAGCTATAATCTAATTTAGAACCTTTTTGAGTCCTAAATTAGAAATTATCCAAGAACTCTATTACAATTTATTACATTCATTCAAATATTTTTAAAACTAGTTAACAATTTATTCATTTGTAAATGACAGATATTGATTCAATCTTAGTTATCTGCATCTTGAAATTATGTCTAAAAATTAATTCAATCCTTTAATCTACACTTTTATTGTAGAAAACACCACCTAAGCCTATAGTTATTAATTTACACTAATTCATTGTCCTAACATCCTTTTGTAGGGCCTTTTGCCATGATTTATTGCCAAGATTTAATGATTTCCCATCGATTGCCTGAGATCGAAATAGTGGAAGAACAATAGACTGGTCTTGAGATAAACACTCTCCCGCAACAGTTGCATTCTCTGCAAATGAGCACCAGCTGCTTCAATCCACTGCTAGAAAATTTACACTTCACGACATAGAGACCAATGAAGAAAAAGATTGCCATGGCTGGAAGCAAATCCCTAAGGGCTAATGCTATTTTCTTCTTGCTACGAGCTCTCTGGGGGACTTGAACCTGCAACCATGGATGTCAAATTTGACAAATTTTGTGTGCTGATAAGATAGTAAGTCGCGTCAGGCCAAGCTCTCTGTGGCCATTAATGGCTCCCCTCACATACACAATCACAAAGAGGTTATAGTTATTTGATGCCTTACAATATTTTTATTTTTCCATCAATCAATGGAAAGAAAAGCACCCACCATGGCTCATATGCAGATGTGACAGAAAAATTGGCGCTTGTAACCCCGCAAGATTTTTTGATTTTGAAAGTATTGACTACATTTTTTAAGGCATTTATGTTCGTAATACTGTGACAGTGTGTAGCGCCATTGACAAAATCTTGCAGCTAATGAGTTTTGCAGCCATGAAACACATTAATCTATGCGGCTACCCCTTGGGACTCTATTTGTCATTGTATGGTAGGCATGCGTGCCCTAGAAGCCTGAATGTCCTATAAAAGAAACGAGTTGATTTTGGTCCTCCATTTAAAAAGTAGGATCTGCATTAAATCGTCGATCACCTCACAACAGTGCATTCCTTCCTTTCAGTTAATTCACATCAAAATAGAACCGAGATATCCCTAAAACCTAAAAAACCATCTATAAAACTTTCCGTCAACAATTTTTGGTTTCCGCATTCTAGCGTGACACACTTCTCCGGTTAGTTGTTTCTCCCCATAGAAAGCCTATCGGCTAAAAATGCCATGCTGAGGTGTTAATGTTTGTAGCTGTAGGAGACATGTTTCTAACCTTCTATGATAATCAACTTCTCCATGTGTTTGTGTATCAACTTATTTACCATAACCACAGGTCTTTGTTGTACCATAGGAATGTGAAATTGGAATGGCTCAATTCATTACTACCATAGTTCATGACTTTTGGAAGTTTTCTCTCATACATAGATCCTTTATTCATTTTGTGGCTTCCCTCTCTTGGTTTTGTACATTGAAGACATGGAATTTTGCATTGATCCATTTATTCATATCATGGATCCCATTTTTTTATGTTATTAACTAAATTCTAGAGAATATGTAATGACTCTTGGTCACTCAAGAGTTAGTGATCGATGGAATATTATTCTTGCTCCTCTATTTCTGTGATTGGTCAAGGATGATGTGTAACATTTTCCTGAGAAAAAACAAGTTGACTTTCATTGTTGATGGATGGTTATTGTTTCCAGAGATAGTATCTTCAATGTAATTGTAATATGTGTATCATGACATAAATGCGTGTATCAAACATCATAGATGATTGAGATCTTGTCATTTGTATTTACTTGATGTTTCTAGAGTTTTCTTGATTGATTTTTCTGTATATTTGATATCATGCATTATTGGGAGATTATAATTCTTCTTCCGTGATGGGAGGCATTCTTTGTGATATGAGTGTGGGTGTTTTGTTCTAAATCGAGTGATTTATTTTGTGTAACTGTCACGATCATTCACCGTATTTTTGGTCATTATTATTTTTTACTTTCTGAGATAATTGTGAGTATCTATGGTGCATTGCGTCCATTGCTATGACAATGTAGCATATTCAAAGTATATCAGTTATAAGTTTCTATGTTATTGTGCAGAGATTACTATATATAGATTATTAAGAGTGCAATCTTAGAGGAGAATTTAGCCTAAGAGCTTTGTAACTTTTAGACTATATTAATTTTAAAAAGGAGTACTTTTTGTTGTGGCTGGGTTTTGCCCTCAAGTAGGAGGGTTTTCCCAGGGTATCTCTAGCGTTCTTGTATTTTGTTTTACCTATTCTTTGTTTCAATTTTATTTTGGTTCATAAAATTTAACATGATATCAGAGCAGTTCTAAGTAAAGATCCAGAACCATAATTGGATGATTGGATACTTAAAGAGATTATGATGTCTAATGGGAACAACAAAAAAATAATAAATTCTTATAAGAAGATATAGCTAAAGATCCTTGGAGGATAGAATCTCAAAAGAAACTTCTTACTTCGAATTCTATGCAGATCTGAATCTTTAGGTGCAAAGATAAGGAAAGAAAAATTGGTGGATTGTGAGGAAGTTTATGCAATAAGGAGAAGTATTTTATGATGGATCGAGGAGAAAAGGATGACGGTTTAGTGATCCAAATTTGCATAAGGATTTCAAAGGGGAAAGAGCATAAGACATCCAGTGAGGAAGTTATGTCAGCTATAGAAATAAACATTCATAAAGAATTAGCTTGCAGTCATGATGACATAACAAGCTACATCTAAGAGGAGGAACTGACATTCAGACAAAGTTTTGTAAACAAGTGAAGATGTTAGCTAAGTGAGTTGTAGTATTACTAGGCCAAATGTTATAGATATAGAGAACAAAATTGCACAGTCAGTCTGGATTTTATCTTGGTATCACCACAAAAATATTCAAAATAGGGTGATATGGGATGAGACCAAGGAGGAAAGTTCTGAACTCTAGCATGTCAGAAGTTTTAGAGGTGTATGTGGGTATGTGCACCAAGTTGTGAACCAAAAAAGTGGACACATGTTTTAAAAAAATTCAAATTTCATATAACCAGATCGGGTAATTGAAATTTCAAAATTGTACTAGGCTTGGTACCCAAGCCTAGACAATATTATTAAAAAACTCTATCTTTCTTAGAACCCGATCTTGTTCTGAGATGTTTTTAATAACCTGATTGGGTTATTAGAAATATATTATATTTTGCAAAGCCCGCGCCTTAGACCATTTCTAATGCCTAAACCGTAGAGCGTCAGAGTGGAGGAGAGCAAAAACACATTAGAACCTGATTGTGCTTTGAAGAAACCAATGTTTCTTAAACAATTTCAACATTTTCAAGCAATGGTGCCTCGTAAGAAAGGTGTGTTTTATTGTTTTTTTTTTGCATTTGTAATCAAATTATGTTATGTTATTGAATTTTTGTTTTATTTTATTAATTTAATATCAAATTCATCAAACAAATCAAGAAGAGGAAAAAGAAATGAAAGACCACCCCTCATAAACCCTCCTCAAAATTCTCCTCATCCACCACCATCACCATCCGTAAACCCTCAAAATTCTCCTTTTCCACAACCACCGCCACCCATAGACCCTCCACATGTGCCTTTAGATCATGTAAATTCAACACAAGAGGACCTTGTGTAATGCCTTAACCAAAATAGTGCCTTAGCCTTATACTGCAATACATCTCTGTTGCACACCCTCATGGTAAGTTGATCAACGAGGCAGGTAGGCTCGACTAGCACCACCCCTAGATCCTAAACCTGCAATGCATGCCAATCTAAGATATGAGAGGCATCTGGATGATAGGGTTTCAACAAGGAAACATGAAACACATTATGGATTCGGGCTAGAGTGGGCGGTAGAGCAAGTCTGTAAGAAGGGGGTTGATCAGCTCCAATACATCAAAAGGACCCACATATCTCGGTGCAAGCTTGGAAGCCTTTCCAAAACTAATTGAGCTCTTATATGGTCTCACACACAAAAACACTTTGTCCCTTTCCTGGAACTGCCTAAAAGTGTGGTTCCTATCTTCATAACTCTTCTAACGATCCACTACTTCTTTCAATTGAGCACAAATCAAAGTAATCTGCTCCTCCATCTCTCTCAACAAATTAGGACCAAAAATGATCCTGTCCTCTACTCTATCCCAACTGATAGGAGTGTAGCATTTCTGCCCATATAGTGCCTCAAATGGTGCCATTCCCAATGCATCATGGTAAGAGTTTTTATAGGTAAACTCTACCAATGGAAGATACTCTTCCCACTTGTATTGCTGATCCATGCAATACATCTGAAGTAAATCCTCTATAACCTGATTTACTCTCTCAGTCTACCCATCAGTCTGAGGATGATAGGTTGTGCTAAAGTTCAGTCATGTACCCAAGGAAGCATTCAAGGTTGTCCAAAACCTTGATGTCATCTGTGTGTCTCTGTTAGAAATAATGGCCTCTGATACACCATGCAATCTAAAAATCTCCTGAATAAACTTCTTGGCCAAAGCCAAGGATCAATCTCTCAAACTCCCTATAATGAAATGAGCTACCTTGGTTAGTTTGTCAACTACTACAATGATTACATCATGCCTGCTGTTGCCCAAATTTTCCATTCCTATACAATTTGGCCATCCTCTGTGTTTTCCCGCCCAAAATGGCTAGGCCCCTTTTAAATCTTGCTTTTATGTCATATCTTTGAGTTGCGCGACTGCGCGACGAGCTGCCAATCGCAGTCATCGCGATCTATTCTTGCCCAGGTCTGATCCGTTCCCGACTGAGCGACGAGCTGAGGAAATGTCTAATCGCGCAGTCGCGAGTTGTTTCTAAGTTGTCATGTTGGGGCCGCGGGTCAGCGACGAGCTGAAAGAGAAAAATGGTCGCGCAGTCGCCGAGCAGTTCAAGTAAGGATAAAGGGGCTCACGAGTGCGCGACGAGCAGAATGAAAAGGGGCTCATCGTTCAATCGCCAATGTTTTAAGGACATCAGAGATCAGCTCGCGACTGAGCGATTGACAAATGAAAAGGCCTCGTCGCTCACTTGCGGAGCAAATAACATAAAGGAGAAAAGAGCCCGCGACTATGCGATGAAGTAAAAAGGAGAGGTCGTCGCTCCGTCGCTGATAAGATTTGAAGTGTAAAAAATAGCTCGCGAGTGCGTGACAAGCAGAAATGATAGCTCATTGCTCAGTCGCTGCAGTTGTCAAATAAAAGAAGGAAAGAGCTCGCGACCTTGCGATGAGTTAAAAGGGCATGCTCATCGCGCAGTCGCTGGACAAGGAAAAGTAAAGAAAAGAAGCTCGCAGGTATGCGACCATGTAAAAGACAACAGCTCGTCGCTCACTCGCTAAGTAATGAACAAGAAAGGAAATCTTCCTGCGGGTCTGCGACGAGCTACAGAGAATGTGTCATCGCATAGTCGCCGAGGAAAAAGGTGAGTATAAAAGAGAGCTCGCGACTATGCGACCAATAAAAGATAGCTGCTCGTCGCGGGCTCGCGGAAGATTTAAGGGCAACCTCAGTTTTTAAGCGATTAAATGTCAGCCGTCCGATGCAAAGCTCAGAGGATCCAACGGTGGTCGCTAGGTCGGGTGATCAAAGTACCCTATGTGAAAAGTACTCCCGACTCAGCGCCAAGGGGTTGTCGCGATGTCGCCAGAGGGATTCAAGGACACTTAGGCGCTGTTTGAAAAGTAAAAAAGGCTCAGACATGGGATTCCCCGACTTAGCGACTAATCTTTGTCACATGGTCTCGAGATGAAGAGATAGCATCTGGCGACTGGGCGACAAGCCGTGACGGTCTGAGGTAGAAGTTAGGCACATGGTCGCGGGACGGATGATGAGTTAAGAAAAAGGCCTTGCGACTTTGAAATTTCACAGTCGCCTTGTCGCTGGATCTTAGCTCGAGTTAAGTAGAGGTAAAAGTGCTTTGTCGCCAAGTCTGGAGATTTAACTAGGGTTAAGGTCTGATGCTCGCGACAAGAAGACCAACGGTCAGTCGCGTTGTCGCTGGACTTTGAATTTGAATGTTTGGCGGCAGATTTGGCACTGTAAACGCTCGGCAGCCATGGTTCCTCCATGCTCGTGTTCCAGAGCTGATCAGAAGGGTCTAATTGCAGAGGGGCCGTGCATAGGAAGTCTGTTGATCCTTTGATTAGGATTTGTTCGACATCGGTGGAGAAACAGAAGATTCAGAGACGTGGAAGGGAGATGCAGAGTCCAATCAAGAGTTATTTCTCTTAGTTGCAGTTGGCTAAGGACAAGGTCATGATCCAGTACAGGGATGGGCGCAAGTTAGAAAATCTGATCTAATTGATTCACTTGGTGCACATTTATGGCCAGATTAGATTTTGTCCTAGGGTCAATGATTATATTGTAAATCTGTAACCCTAGTTAGGTTTTTGGACTCCTACCTGCGTGTAGTTGAGGCTGGTATAAAGAGTTTTTTGAGAGCTTTAGTGCTCAGATTTGGCAATTGTTAGGAGATTTTTCTCTCAGAGTCCAGTTCGTGGCAATCTCTCTGCCCTTGTGGTTTCCTGCATTTTTATTTCCCATTGATGATTAAGACATTCTTGAAGTACTTGTGATATTTGTTTTATCCTTGTTTTCACTGTCTTGATCATCTCTTATTGGATTGAAGTTTATGAATGTTATTAATGGATTTGGGGTTCTTGGTCCCTCTCATTTTCTGTAATTTTGTGTGTTATTGTGTTTGATCTGATTTAGATGCTTTGTGGGTATACTTCAGCCCCTAGCAGTCTTGTCTCACTCCTACACCTAATTATAGAAAATGATGTTTGTTTGCAGGTCATAGGTCGAGTCTTTTGTTCAGGCCTTCCTATGAAATACTTATGCAAGCCTATCTAGTGAGTTGTGACTTATTAGACCTGATTCCTCCATTAGTTTTATTCCTCTATAC
>MU224951.1:13713738-13739927 GCA_018584345.1 Thuja plicata | reverse complement strand
AGGGGACTTGTGTTTTATTTACAATTCAGAGTTAGTTGACCCAGGGGTTTAATCTTCTGTGTGTTATGTTTCATGCCAATTTCGGTGCATCACCTAGTAGGTAGTTTGCTTTCAGTCATTTCCCTTTCAAGCAATCCTTCTATCCCTTTCCCTCAAAAGATTTACTTTCCTGTTCAAGAAGCAAATTAGGGTGATTATCCAAGAGGAACTAGCCTAGAACCTGGAGGTCTCATCTCAGTTAGCATAGGTCCCACAACCTGGAGATGATTCCCTTGTTATACTGGATTATCAAGACCAAGAGAGCTTTAGATCAGAGGCGCAAATTTAGTGTATAACAGGTAGCACTGTTTAATAAAAAATGTGTTGGATTTCAGATGGTAGGGCATGCATGTGTCTGTTTATCCCAAATTGTAGGAGCTGCTGCTGCTTCTCGAGAGAATTTAGGAGAGCTTTCTAAATATGGTCTTGTAGCCAAAGCTATAAGTTTGATGTCTGTCACCAACTCACCCAATAGCTAGGAATCTCTTTGTTCACCAAGATTCATGATATTTTTATTTAGCTTATTTGGATGAAGGGAATTTGAATTCTAGGTAAATGTTATGATTAAATGCTGAAATAATTCTTGTGGTTTGCTTCAGGCATTGATTGGGCTTCTCTCAAAGTGTGCAAGTGCTTCTATTGTATTGTCAGGGGAAATGATCAAAATGGGCATATCTAGCATCCTTAGGGACATTCTTACTGCTTCTGATATTATTTCACAGATGACAACTCCCCTGTCTCCAAATAATCTGACTAATTAGGTTCATTCTCCTCTTTTCCAAGATATTTGTTCTATATATAAAAAATTACACAATCAAATTAAAAAAAAAAATAGCGTTAATCTCATGGATTGTTAAAATTTAATGACATTATTTGTGAACTGACTTGCATTGTTTTTCCTATAGCTGTATGAGATCATCTCCTTTGTGAATGATCTTCTTCCATCAGTATCCAATGAGAAAATTTCACTTCCCACCAGTGATGAAACTGATCATACACATAACTCTGCCAGAGAAAAACTATTTCAAGAAAATCCTAAGCTTTTGGTGGAATTTGGAATAAACCTTTTTCAACTTATGATCCAGGTAACAATTAATATAAACTGAATTTAGAGACTAGTTTAGCATTAACATGAGTTTGCACTATATAAGTGTCAATGCTTTTGCAGGTATATGGTTCAAATATCAATGCTCAAGTTAGCCACCAATGTCTGGAAGTTATCAGAAAACTATTGTACCTCAGCACTCCAGAGATGTTGAAGCCTTTATTATAGGAAACCAACATATCAAGGTATATCTCACATAGTGCACTCATTTTTTAAATATTTACCTATTCGATTTTATGTTTCAAACACCCACAACTTGTGTTTTTTAATATTTGTAGAGTTTGGGCGGGAATTTTATGTGGGAAAGATTTTGAAATTTCACTTGCAACATTAAAGATGACAGAAATTTTAATTCAAAAACTGCCAGACATGATTTTCAATATGTTCATGAGAGAAGTTGTATTTCATACAATGTGTACAATTATATCTACAGGGAGCACTGTCTCGGGAGAGGATGGAACTCACACAACATGGAATACATTGTCAAAAAGTGAAGCAAGTTGAATAGAAGAAATTGTCAATGCTCATGCAAGGAAATTTAAGGCTTCATACTTTGATTCAAATCCAGGGGCTAGAGCTTTAAACAGTTTTTTCAAGTTGAAAAATCTTTGTAAGAAGTTAGATGGGGCCTTGTGCGACTTGGAGGGTAAATCAATGAAGGGAAAATGGAGTAGGGTTGTATATGATGGTCATTATGGTTTCAATGGAAAAATTGGATGCAACCCTAAACAGGGTAAGGGAAAAGCAGAATGAATAGGTAAAATGAGTTGTGTTGTCTCTGATAACAACAAAATACCATCAATAATTGCTGATATTTTGGTTGAACTGTGCAAAGATGATGTCGTATCAACTTTTGAGTTTGTTGAAAGTGGGTTTGTGACCTCCTTACTAAGTTATTTTGCAAGTAGGGACTGGAAAAGAGATAAAATGTCAAACGCTGATTCGATTGAGTATCAATTGTAAATAATGAAAAAACATGAGACATTTGTTGATCTTTCTCTGCCTTTGATTCTTCATGGAGAAGAAACTCCTTTAACAATTTTAGTTTGGAAGATGCACTTCCCTCTGAAGATTTTGCGTTTCTGGTTTGGTATATATGGTTGATTCTTTTAAATTACATGTGTGTTAAGTAGAGTGGCACATCTATAGTCTATATTATTGATATTGAAAATCTCATTGCATGTTTGATATCAATTTGTCTGCTCTCTTTGCAATTTAATTTCTAGAGACGGGCGATTTTTCCTAAGCAGCAGAGGGGTGTTCTTTGTTCTTTCCTTGTACGCTCTTTCAGGCCATCTCCATGAATTCTTGATTTTGCAAATATCTCAACCGTAATTGACATTCTAAATTAATAAGAAATACATTTCTTTCATTTTAATTTTTTATTTATGCGCTAATTGTTGCGTGCATGTCGCTCCATTACTTTCGTTCGGCTCAATCATTTTGAAGATGCATGATACAATCATTTTTAGAGGTGGAATACAATATCACTGCCATCTGGAGATGAATACGGCATCGGCTTAGGGTCTGCCAGATTGACCCACGATAGAAGTCCACCAATTGACCAGGACTCGAGTCACTCGCTGTCTGAATTTTACAAGGAATGGGATGTACAATATAGAAATTGCAGTGTGAAATGAAGAAGTTAGATATTTAAAAATATCATGCAGAGAAACTTTCAAAGTTAACTAGTGTTGGAGTTCTAAATTTATAGTGGCTAGAATGGCTGCCGCCAGAGAGCCATGCATTTGTAATTGTAACCTTTAATCTAATGGAGTTTATTGTTAAATAGGTTGTTTAATTGTGTTCTTAGTGCTGCAAATCGCTCTTGTTCATGCATGTTATGTATGCAATTTGGATTTCAATGTATTTTGTATTCGATCAAATGATGTTTTCAGATTTCGTTTAGTCATTTACTTTATGTCTCCTACAGTTCAGTTCGGTTTCATAATTTCATTATGAATTGGTTCTTATATGTTTCGTGGTTTATGGTTTGTTGAAAGAGTACAGTGAAAAGAATCGGTTTTGAGTTATGACAAATTGACTTTAAATAATCCATTTTGGCTTATGTTTGGGCTTCATAATAGCGACACTAATTGGACAATTTTTTTATGTTTCAGATTTCTAACAGCCCCGATTTGGGATGGTGGAAATGGTCTTATTTGGAAAAGTGTTGATTTAGAAACCCGAGTGTGGATTCTTAAATGGACATAAATTTATAAGGGTTTCAAGAACCGTTACACATTCTCCCTTTTGGTTGCATGGAGACCAGAGACAGAGACAATGCTTCAATGGTCATGTTCGAAGGACACCCGAGAGATATATAGAAGTTTTTTATGGTGTTCATTTATAGAATGATTTGTAGCATATGTAAGCTTTCTAAAAAATTTAAAATTTCACGTGTATGGAAGTTGTTAGATGCCTCTCCATTTGGGAGCATGGGGATGGTGGCATAATTTCTTTAGAATGATCCTTTTAGTTGATTATCCTTTACATCATATTTATGCATGGAGGAGGAGGAGGAGAAGGTGGTGGCAGAATTTCTTAAACTATCAGCGTGACCATTGCACCTCTCCTAGGTGCAAGTGCTAGTTATGATATATATTAACATTTTCTATAATCTTTCATCCTAACCTGCATATGAATGTTGTTAGTCTATTCATAGCATACCAACCATGTTAGTGGATGCAGATAGGCATATCTGAATATTCAGGGGATTTCTATATTACATATAAAATTTTAATACTATATTTTCTTTTTCCTTAAATGAAAATGTACTTCACTACTGTGCAAAATTGCGCACTGTCAATTGGATGTGATAATGCTACCCATGATTTGTGGCTAGAAGATACACAACCCTAACATTTAGGTAAGCACTTCCATCAGATTACCTATCATTTTTTTATCTAAACAAAAACAGTGCACATGGTCTACACTTAGCTTCCAATTTACTCATAAATGTAATGCAGTGTTGTCATTGTGAAGCAGTGAATCCTGAGCTGCATTAAAAGATGGGGTCATTAGGTCAGCATAAACCACATGTAGTGGTTTTCCCTTACCCAGCCCAGGGTGACATGAATCCATTAATGGAGTTTGCCAAGGGGCTTGTCTGCAGAAACCTCCATGTGACCTCGATCACCACAGAGAGAGTTAGAGAGCGAATGGTAAAAGCGCAGGAGGGGGCTACTGCTCATGTGACCACTGCTTTGCAGGATATCAGAATCAAAACAATTTCAGCTGGGCTCTCTTCTCATTTGGAGAAGATGAAAGATGCAGAGATGAGATTTTATTTGTTGAGAAAAGTGGGAGGTCTTACATTTGAGCAGGTGATTGAGAGGCTCTATTCTCAAGGTGAAAGAGGCTCAATAATGACTTATATAATTTTCGTTTCCATTCTTAATCATAGTTATTTTGTTGACATTCATTCTGGATCTAGTGCTATTTCTATTGTCGAAACTTTTTGTGTTTCTATTCTATCTTATAGTCAATTCTCCCTTGATTTTTTATTCAAGAATATTTCTTCTTTTGTAAATGTATTTTCATATTTCTTGAGTAAGGTCTTGTAATTCTACTTCTATTTTTGTTTTTTCTTCGAAAGTATCTTTAAAATGATTTTTGTTCTAGTTTAGCATCTTCATTTTTAAGGTTTTTAGTTTGGATATGAAGCAAAACATTTTGGAACCTTCAAATTTTTCTTCTATCCACTACTTTTCTAAAATATTTACAAATTCATTATCTTGAAATCACATACTTTCGAATTTAAATGGATTTCTACTTGGTTTAGCATCTTCCTTGCTATCTAGACTATTTTTTTCTATTAATCATAATAAAGGAAAGCAGTTACATCATCAAAAGTTTAAAATTACATATACCCTACTACAACTACTTAGTATAATACAAAATTACAATATCCTCATTCAAAAAACTTTTAGGGGATCAAAATATCATATACTCAAAGAAGGGATGTATCACTCATGAGAAGACCATGTTGTCCACGACATCTAGTCACCAGTCCACTTTAGTTTCAAGTTGTCTTGCACAATCTCATTATAAGGATTGGACATTCACACATCCCATGGAAGTAGAGGAAGTGTAGTGCTGGAGATATCATTCTAGGGTACCACTCTAGGAATGTGAACAAGGGGGGTAGTCCTAGGACTCTGATCATGTGGGACCACAATAGAGCTCTAAGCATGGGGCACCATATTTGAATTTGTAGAAGTGTTGTGTGTCTCTTCATGTAGGTCAACCATTAGGTTCGTCACTAAGATACCACCTTGTGTATTCCTGGGCTCTTTGACTCAGGTTTCTCGCTCTTTCTTTCTTACCTTGATCTGCTCCAACATCTGATTGATGGTAACATCATAATCAAAGTCCACATTAGCTTTAGTGGACATACAACATGGTACCTATTCTCTATCCAATATGCTCCTAATCTCTCTGAGAACTCCCAGTGCTCTGTGCTCTTTTACCTCTACAACCACGGTAACCTACAAGGTAACAATTCAAATAATGAGACTCCGTAGAGACTTGATAGAAATTCTACCTCTACTATTGAATATATAATCATCACTAAGCTTCTAAATGCGCCAAAGAATGTGGAGACAAATAATAGACCAGAAAGTATTATAATGTTTATCTAATCCCATTATAGACCCATAAATAAACTCTAATAGACAGAAGTTACCATTAAGTTCTAGACCAAAGAGACTCCATACAACCTTGGAAAAGAAGCAATTAAAGAAAATGTGCAAAATAGACTCAAGTTCATGGTAGAAGGAGTAGGTATTTGGTCTCCCATCTGGTTTCTTAACCAAAAAACCTATGCAGAAGAAAATGCCACATGAAACACACAATTTTAGGCTCATCAGAGATATGCCACAGTTTCATTAAATGCTTACTCCAAGAAAAATAGTCCAAATTGAGATTCCATTTTGTATTAAGATGTTTGAAAATTTCATTAGTTCCAACAAGGATCTTATATACTAATTTAACTTTATTATTCCTAAGGGGAGTACCATCAGACCATTTAACCAAATAAGGCTTATGTAGACTAACACATGAGGATATGGGAAATTTGAGGGAAAGGAAAGCCTCACTTACTATGGAGTACGTCCTCTAGTAAGAAGGAGGAAGATCATATTCATCTACCAGCTCCTTCCAAGTGACCAACTCCCTATTCCTAATAATATCTAAGAACCTGGTGCCCATAGATTTCCATATCCTTGCAGAGCCTCTTTGAACCAGTGCTAAAGGCTTATATCCCTTACTAAGATTCCAAAAAATAAACTTTTCTCCACAGATATTCTGATTTTGGTCAAAGATACAACTGCCTAAGACACAATGTCTAACCTCTTCCCACCCCTTCCAAAAGGACTGAAAATTTTCAAATCCTACCACTCTCAATTTAAACTTACTTGATAGGAGGTAATAAATAGGTAGGTTTTTCCAAGAATTAGAATGGGCAAGAGTATCTATGCTAATATTTTTATAATTAGAACCATCCAAGGCTCATTCCCTTGAGTAGCTTTGGCAATCTATTTGATTGTCAAAGAAATATCTTGCCATCTTAGGTCTTTCATCCCCAATCCTCCTTGCTCAGTAGCCTTAATGGACAAGTCCCACCTAAATCCATGTCATTTCTTTTTTACTTTTCCATATGACCACATAAAATCTATGAAGATTTTTTGGATGAAGTTGATCTGTGCTTGATTAAAAAGCTAGGCTAATAAGTGGTATACTCGAGCATGTAGAGAGTATCTTCTGACAAAATTTTAATCTCCCTACCAGTGAGAGGAACTTGTTATTCCACTTGTTTATATTTCCTTAAATTCTATTCTTAACCCATTCCCACATGGATTTCAAGTTAGGATTGATCGAGAATGATATGTCTAGCTATCTGACCTAGTGTAAATGCCCACCAGGAGAAGCCAAATTGATTACACCAGCTAGGTTGGGAATCTTCCCACCCCAACAAGGTGGACTTATGAATGGACACTTTGCTTCCCGAAGCTGATAATAAAATATCCAGCTTACTCATGAGATTTCTAAATTTAATCTCATTTGTATATCTATTATGATGGAAGTGTCATCCACAACCTAGACATTAGACAGTTCCGTAGCAAAATACCCTTTACTCTGGATGAAATAGAATTATCTCTAAGAATATAATACAAAGAGTCTTCTACCATAATAAAAAGAGTGGGGGAAAGAGGGAATCCTTGTCTGATAGATTTGGAGAGGGGGAAGGACCTTGATTTAGTCCCATTTATCTCCATAGTGGTTGTAGCTCCCTCCATTAGTGCCAAAATCATCTGATTAAATTCTTTGGGGAACTCAAATCCTCTAGCATCATCAAGATGAATCTCAACTTAATCCTATCATATGCCTTGTCATAGTCAATCAATAATAAACAAATATGTTATCTAGAAGTCTTGGCCCTCTCCCTCCATGGTATCCTAGCAAGTGATCAAATTTTCTAGAATATACCTACCCTTCACAAACCCAGTTTGGGTTGGGTTGATCAATTTAGGCAAAATATCCACAAGTCATCTAGCTAGTATTTTGGCCAAAATTTTGTTAGACACATTAAGGAGGGTAATTTACCTCTAGTTATTGATAAGTTTCTTATCCTCATCTTTAGAAATAAGCAAGTTATTCTTCTAGTATTGATTCTCATCCCAAAGTACCTTCTTTTATAGTCTCATTGTATACTAGAAGTAGATCCTAGCCAGTCCATTCAATGTTCTCTTTATTGAGACTTCTCATTACTCATATTGAGTATGGCCCCATTAATCTCATCTATTAAAATAGGCCTTCTTAGAGAGATAGCATCTTACTAACCAAGTTGAGGAGGAATAATGATTTTTATGTTATTCCTCACCTCCTCCATACATGTACCCTCTTTTTACTAGGGGAAGAGTTTGGATAAAGGCTGGTAAAATCTCCTCCTGGGGACTAATAGCATCCCCATCCTTGCAAATGCAATCAACCTTACTCTTAGCTTCTTTACATTTTAACATATGGAAAAATGTCTCGATCCCCTGTCTCCATTCTTGATCCATTTAACTCTAGCTCTGGTCTTGACACCATTGACCTTATGTTGTTTTAATTTTCTTAATGCATGCCTAAA
Source organism: Thuja plicata (assembly GCA_018584345.1). Taxonomy (NCBI): domain Eukaryota; kingdom Viridiplantae; phylum Streptophyta; class Pinopsida; order Cupressales; family Cupressaceae; genus Thuja; species Thuja plicata. The sequence goes on along the minus strand of MU224951.1, from coordinate 13,731,651 downwards.
GTATGTTAATCTCTCTAGAGCCTCCTTATCAGCCAGATAATTTTGGATGCTCTGTTCTACTTGGCACAACTTATTGCAAGTAGTTCAAATTCTAATCTTCTAGTCTTTGGCTATTTTCTTGTTCACCACTTGAAACATGGTTTTCCAACTCTCTGTACATTATATCCATCTCACAATGACACTCTGATGATTCACTATGTCATGACTGAATCATCTAATCATAAAAAATTGTTTCCTTGATTTCATCACCCCCTAGGAGAGTAATATTAAGGGAAAAGGAGTTAACTCCCTTGCTGTGGTGTAAGTTCCTCCCTAGTTGAAAAATTGAGCAAACTATCTAGGGTGATGATCCGACAAAGTGTATGGTACCACCTTAACAATTACTCCATTTTCATCTTTATTGAAAATAAATTTCTTATTATTAACATATAATCTATCCAACTCGTCGTATATCCTTCTATTCCATTTTTAAAAGTTAGACCATGTGTGCCATATACCCTTGTACTTTGTCTTCTGACTGGCAAGGGGATAAAAAAAATAAGTTTACTAATAATTTTGGTCCAAAAAAATCTCTCATTACATTTCCACTCCATCTTAGTCCCTCCCCCTTGATCCTATGGGGATTCCACCATGTTGAAGTCCCCTGCGACAATTTGAGGTAGATCTTTCATGCTACACATCCAATCCCAGACCTTAATCCATCATAATTATCATTAGGTGCATATACAAAACATAGGTAAAATTCAAATTCATTATGCTTCAGAATTACCCAGACAATTATATTAAATGGGGAGCATGCCTAGTCCATAATCATCTTATTCCATCTAAGGTTAATCATAATGGTACAACCCCCTTTACCTTTTGAGTAGTTGGTGCCAAAAACCTTAGCATCCTACTAGATGCACTTCAAAACCACATCTAAGGTGAACCCCGCTGCTTTAACTTCTTGTAGAAGAAAGAACTCAAAACCCTTCTGCATCTTAATAATTCTCTTAATGATATACTTCCTGGTGCAGGAGCACCCTCACAAAACTAAGAGTCTTTGATGCTCTCTTGGATCCTTCTGATGATCCTAGTAGTCTTTAGGACACTCTAGAAATAAAGGTTATGATTGGACCCTACTTGTAAGACCTAGTCCCAAGTTTGGCATTGATAAGCCATTGGTCAACTATTGGTCAATAGGGCTCCTAAAACCTTAGAATAGGATATTTCCTTAGGATTTAATGTTTTAAATTTTTGGATCCATGTTGGATCATTAGACTTAGGGGTGGACCAAGTTGGGTCACCTAGGATAGAAAAGTTGCTAAAAAGTTGTAAAAGTTGCTTTGCGACTTTGACAATTTTTTTGCAAAAAGTTGTAAACATCCCCCAATGGTCATATCATTTGAAAATTAGTTAGTAACCAATGCAGAAGTATTCATAAGCCCTACCAGGCGGGTTGAAGGGATGATGATGTAATTTTGCATTTCAAATCAATAAAATACTACCATTTATCTACAAATTTTGAGAATAGTTACAGTGTATAGACTAGTATTGATAGGAGAGCATGATATTTTGAAACCAAAAGTTTGTACTGTGAATCTACTTTCATTTGTACGTGATTTCATGCTTTGATCAATTTTAGTTTCAAAGTTATCAAGGTTTTGGTCTGACTACCTGGACTGTAGGCCTAAAACTAGGGTTTCAATTTGTTTTGTGTATTCTAATCAATTCCACCATGGGAATCAGGTGCCCCTTTGTGGAATTCAATTTTTTTCAATGCAATTTAAGATTATGCAGGTTAGATGTGGTAACTTGTAGGGGGATGGATTTTTTGTGATGCCCTAGGTGTACATCCTTATGTGTGTACCTACCAGTGACTGAGTACAGTCAGCATAACTATTTGTTGGGGATTCACCAAGACCTAAAAATCAGGATTTAGAGTCCTTATGAATTACCTCACATGTTCCCATAATTGGTTTGGGAATTGGTTCGGAGGAAATAGCACTTGTAGTGCAATAGTAGACCTAATTAGGCCTAATAACCTTGTCTTGATTAGGTATTTTCTAATTTCTCCTTCAGTTACACATCTTCGTGCTTGGATATGATCCTTGAAGCCCAAATGGGTATCTAAATCTCCAACTTTTTTAATACATTGTATGGAAGTATTTTGGTCTAGGATCAAAATCTCTCCTAGGAAGGGCTACAAGCTTGGTTTGGGATTTGTGAAGCAACTATGTTGTATGGGTTTCTTTTAGGTGAAATAACCTTTGGAACTAATTGAATAGGACCTAAGTAGACCCCACCTATGACCATAGGTCACCAATGGTCCATTAAGCCATTTTGGGGGTTATTGCTAGAAGTTTGGGTCAAAGTGCTTGTGAAGACATCCATGATAGATGATGTAATAGGACTTGTATAACCTAGTGATTAGGTTTCCCTCTTGAGTTTTAGGTTTTGATATCCTAACCTAGTCCTTTCCCCACACTTTTGATAAGGGTGAAACACTTTGGCTTTCAATCAAGGAGTTTTGGGTGGTACATTGCCCCATTTTGGGTCACAGTGAGGCTTTCAGATGTCCACTTTGCATCAAGTGGTATCAAAGCTATGTCTGCTCATGAGGATGAGGATATTCCTTCAAGGGTCACAAACATTGAATTAGAAAAGAGGGTAAGAGAACAAAGGGCAGAAAATGCAGCCTTGACAAGGAGGTTACAAGAGTTGGAAAGCAAGATAGAGAGGGGTAAAGTAGTTGCTTCTAGTGATGAAGGGAGTTAGTAAGAGAGAGACAACCCTGATCAAGATGTGATAATTCCTGCAGACCAGAGACCCCTCATTGATGCCTTAAAGTCCATGGGGAGGAGAACCATGGAGGAAAAGTTGGATTTGCAAACTGTCAATGGGAAGATGAATCCAGACTTGGCCTTGGATTGGATAGAGGCCCTAACAAGTTTTTTTGAGTGTGATGACACCCCTGAGAAGCAGAGGGTGAAAATACCAAGATCCAAGTTGAAGGGAGCAACCCTAACTTGGTGGAACTTCATCCAAACAGAGAGGGTGAAGAATAGGAAGAGCATGATCTCTTCATGGAATAGAATGATTTCATTGGTCAAGGAGACTTATGTGCCTAAATACTATGGGGTAAAAATCCATACGAAGAAGAAAATCCTAAAGAAAAAGGACGTGTATGTGGGCTCATATACCGAGGAGTTCCTAAAGTTATGCATGAAGACAAATGTGGTAGAAGATGAATAAGAAAAGTTGGCAAGGTATATGAATGGGCTTAAAATATCCATTCAAGAGGAACTCAGCCTACACTACCCTACCACAGTGAACACGTCTATCAAATGGAACTCAAGGTAGAAGAAAAGTGGAAAAGAAAACAATAATTTGGAAAAGAGAAAAGTAATGACAGTGGGAAGAACCTTAGAGGGAGAGGAACCTCTTGGAATAAATGACAGTACAATGGTAATAGCAGCATGACCCCTGACCAAGGAGAGAAAAACAATAGTGATGTAAAATTGAGAGGAAACTTTAGAGGGAGAAGACCTTTTAATAGGGGAAGGACAAACACTAGAAGAGGAAATGGACCATTGAGGTGCTACTATTGTAGTCAATTGGGAAATCATGTAGGCAAGTGCCCTGAGAAGAGGAACAATAACAATCAAGGGGAAATGAGAGAACAACTCATTTAAGAGGACAAGCAAGTGGACAATGCAAGGGACTTAGAACCAGAGGAAGGACAATGTTTGATGATGAGACAAGTCTTCCTTCAAGTTCCAAAAAACCAAGAACCTCCTCAAAGAAAGAACCTCTTTAGAACAAAAATCAAGTGCAATGGGAAGGTATGTAACTTATTGATTCTGGATCAACTGAGAATTTAGTGTCTTGTGAAATGGTTAAAAAGATAAATCTTCCTAAGAAGCCTCATCCTTTTCACTATCATGTCTCTTGGTTAACAAAGGGCCAACAAAATTTAGTAACACAACAAGTATGGATAGAATTTTCAATTGCAGACTTTAAAGATAAAGTTCTTTCTGGTGTTGTTGAAATGGATGTTTCACATATTCTTCTAGGTAGGCCTTGGAAATTTGATGTAGATGCCATACACCATTGTAAGAAGAACACCTACTCCATCACCAAGAATGCAAAAACCTTCACTATGAAGCCCCTGCCTGATAAAAAAACTGAGAAAGAACCTAGACCATCATCATGGGTGAGAAAGAGATGTTGAAAGCACTAAAAGAACCTGAAACGAAAGCTTTTGTCCTAATCTCCAAGCATAAGGATAATATAAGGTCTGACCAAAATGATCCTATACCAAATGAAGCTAAGGAATTGCTTGGAAAATACAAATATGTCACTGCTAGTGACCTACCCACAAGCCTCCCTCCCTTAAGAGATATTAGTCACCAAATTGACTTGATACCTGGTTCATCCCTGCCTAACAAGGCCCCATACAAGATGACACCATTGCAGCATGCAGAGATTGCAAAACATGTAAGTAAACTATTGTAAAAGTGAATCATTCAAAAAATTCTCAGTCCATGTGTTGTCCCATCAATTTAGGCCCTAGAAAGGATCACAAGTGGAGGTTGTGTACTGACAGTAGAGCCCTAAACAAGATCACTATAGGATATAGCTTCCCCATGGCCATAATTGAGGATCTATTGGATCAACTAGGAGGTGCTTACTACTTCACCAAGATAGACTTGAAGTCTGGATACCATCAGATCAGGATCAAACTAGGAGATAAATGGAAGACAACATTCAAAACTACTATTTTGTTTGAATGGTTAGTAATGCCCTTTGGGCTAAGAAATGCCCCTAGTACTTTCATGAGGCTTATGAATGAGATATTCATTGGAAAATTTGTTGTTATTTAACTTGATGACATACTACTATTCATTCATAGAAAGGAGGAACATCTTAATCATGTGGAACAGGTTCTATGGAGACTTCATCAGCACAAGTTGGTGATCAACTTGGAAAAGTGCATGTTTATGAAGAAGGAACTTGTGTTCCTAGGATTCTTGAACTCACAAGGTACCCTCAAGATGGACCCGAAGAAGGTTGAATAAATCATCAATTGGCCCCCACCAAAGAACCAAGGTAATGTAAGAAGCTTCCATGGACTTGCTACCTTCTATAGGAAGTTTATAAAAAAATTTAGTCATGTGTGTTCACCAATACTTGACACCATTAAAGGAGGTAGAAAGAAAAGTTTTATTTGGACAAATGGAAGCAAATGATGCATTTAAATACTTGAAAAATGGAGTTTCTCAATACCCTATCTTGGTTCTACCTGATTTCAACAAGGTCTTCACTATGGAGAGAGATGCAAGTAATTTGGCCATAGGTGCAGTCCTAAGCTAGGAAGGTAAGCCAGTTGCCTTCTTCTCTAAGACATTAAATGAGGCCAAAAGGAAGTACTCAAGCTATGACTTGGAACTCTATGCCATGGTCCAAGCCCTAAAGAAATGGAGGAACTATCTAATCCCTAAGGAATTTGTGTTATATACTGAAAACCATGCATTAAGTTTTCTCAATTCATAGGAAAAGCTCTTTATCAGACATCTTAAATGGGTGGAACAGTTACAGGCCTACACATTCAACATCAAGCACAAGAAGGGTGTAGAAAACAAGGTTGCTAATACCCTTAGCCAAAGAGTGGGTCTGGTTGAAGTGATACAAATTCGAAGTGTGGGAATTGATTCCCTCAAACAGCTATACCTTGATGATCCTGATTTTGCAGAGAGTTTTCAAGTTTGCACAAAGATGGTTGGAAGATACCATACTGATTTTTCTGAATACCTAATTTAGAATGGACTCCTAATCAAAGGAGCTCAACTATGCATTCCCAAATTTTCAATGAGGACAAACATAATAAGGGAGAAATATTGTGGTGGCCTAGGAAGACACTTTGGCATCGACAAGACAACAAACATGGTGAAAAGAAGTTATTTTTGGCCAAATATGAACAATGATGTTAAAAATTTCATAGAGACTTGCACCATCTGCTAGCAAGATAAATGTGTGTCAACAAATCAAGGGTTATATCAACCTTTACCAATTCCCTCTAGACCATGGGAATCAATCTCAATGGATTTTGTAATGGGGTTGCCTAGAACAAAATAAGGTTTTGTTAGTGTTTTTGTGATAGTGGATAGATTTAGTAAAATGGTCCATTTTGTACCATGTAAAAGCACAAATGAAGCTTCTCATATTGCACATCTCTTCTTTAAAGAGGTAGTTAGGATCCATGGTTTGCCTCAATTAATTGTATCTGACAGGGATGTGAAGTTTCAAGGCCACTTTTGGAGGACACTTTTCAAGAGACTTGGAACTAATCTAACCTACACCTCTGCCTATCACCCACAAACAGATGGGCAGACTGAGGTGGTAAATAGATCCTTAGGAAATATCCTAAGATGCCTAACCAAATAGTATGCACAGATTTGGGATCTAATCTTTCCCCAAGTAGAGTTTTCATTCAATGACTCCATGAATAGGTCAACACGCAAGACCCCCTTCCAAGCAATGTATGACCTTCATCCCAAAGGACCATTGGACCTAGTAGAACTACCATCTGATTTCAAAATCAGTGCTCAAGGACAAGAACTGGTAGAGCTTATTACAAAGGTTTAGCATGAGGTAAAAGAAACACTACAATGATCCACTTTGAAATACAAGGAACATGTAGACAAAAGAAGAAGGGAAATCCACTTCAAAGTTGGAGACAAGGTATGGGAATTCTTGAGGAAAGAGAGACTACCATGGAATATCCTCGAAAAAATGGGTGAGAATGCATATGAGCTCTCTCTTCCCCCTACTTTGCAAATCTCTCCAATTTTCAATGTTGCAGACCTCACCCCCTACAAAAGTATAACAGGTCCAACAAATGAACAAGATGAGCAGGTAGATATGAATGATGAAGACTATGTCACCAACCTCCCTCAAAGAAAACTAGTTGAGTTGGAGGAAATGTTTGACACCAAGTTGCTGAAGCAAACCAGAATAAAGAAATACATGTAGTACCTATTCAAGTGGAAAGGACTTCCCAACATTGATGCAACTTGGACGACTGAAGACCATATCAAGCAGCATGGAACTTCAGTGGAACAGTTACCCTCAAGTACGAACTTGAGCTATACACTTCAAGGGGAGTATGGTGTAGGAGAACCCTCAAAAAACTAAGAGTCTTTGATGCTCTCTTGAATCCTTTTGATGATCCTAGAAGTCTTTACGACACTCTAGAAATAAAGGTTATGATTGGACCCTACTTGTAAGACCTAGTCCCAAGTTTGGCATTGATAAGCCATTGGTCAACTATTGGTTAACAAGGACCCTAAAACCTTAGAATATGATATTTCCTTAGGATTTAATGTTTTAAATGTCTAGATCCATTTTGGATCACTATAATTAGCGGTGGACTGAGTTGTGTCACCTAGGATAGAAAAGTTGCTAAAAAGTTGTGAAAGTTGGTTTGCAACTTTGACAACTTTTTTGCAAAAAGTTGTAAACATACCCCCAATGGTCATATGGTTTTAAAATCAGTTATTAACCAATAGGGAAGCCTTCGTAAGCCCTATGAGGTGGGTAGAAGGGATGATGATGTAATTTTTCATTTCAAATCAATAAAATACTACCATTTCTCTACAAATTTTGAGAACGGTTACAATATAGAGATTGGTACGGATAAGAGAGAATGATATTCTAAAACTAAAAGTTTTTAATATGAATCTAATTTCATTTAAAAGTGATTTCATGCTTTGATCAATTTTAGTTTGGATGTTATCAAGCTTTTGGTCTGACTGCCTAGATTGTAGGCCTAAATCCTGGGTTTCAATTTGTTTTGTGTATTCTAATCGATTCCACCATGGGAATCTGATGCGCCTTGGTGGAATTCAATTTTTGTCTATGAACTTTAAGATTATGCAGGTTTGATTTGGTAACTTGTAGGGGGGTGGATTTTCTCTAATTCCCTAGATGTACATCCTTATGTGTGCACCTACCAACGACTGAGTACATTCAGCATAACTATTTGTTGGGGATTCATCAAGACCATAAAACCAAGATTTAGAGTCCTTATGAATACCCTCTCATGTTCCCATAATTGGTTTGGCCATTGGTTCAGAGGAAATAGCACTTGTAGTGCAATAGTAGACCTAATTAGTCCTAATAGCCTTGTCTTGATTAGGTGTTTTCTGATTTTTGCTTCAGTTTCACATCTTGGTGCTTGGATATGATCCCTGAGGCCCAAACAGGTATCTAAATCTCCAAAAAATTTAATACATTGTATGGAAGTAATTTGATCTAGGATCAAAATCTCTCCAAGGAAGGGCTACAAGCCTAGTTTGGGATTTGTGATGCAACTATGTTGTATGGGTTGCTTTTAGGTGAAAGAATAATTGGAACTAATTGAATAGGATGTAAGTAGACCCCACCTATGAGCATAGGTCACCAATGGTCTATTAAGCCATTTTGGGGTTATTGCTAGAAGTTTGGGTAAAAGTGCTTGTGAAGACATCCATCATAGAGGGTGTAATAGGACTGGTATAACCTAGTGATTAGGTTCCCCTCTTGCGCTTTAGGTTGTGATAGCCTAACCTAGTCCTATCCCCACACTTGTTATAAGTGTGAAACACTTTGGATTTCAATCAAGGAGTTTTGGGTGGTATATTGCCCCATTTTGGGTCACATTGAGGCTTTCAGCTATCCACTTTGTATCAAGTGGTATCAGAGCTATGTCTGCTCGTGAGGATGAGGATATTCCTCCAAAGGTCACAAACACTGAATTAGCAAATATGGTAAGACAACAAAGGGCAGAAAATACAGCCTTGACAAGGAGGTTACACGAGGTGGAAAGCAAGGTAGAGAGGGGCAAAGTAGTTGCTTCTGGTGATGAAGAAGGGAGTGAGTATGAGAGTGGAAACCCTGATCAAGATGTGAATATTCCTACAGACATGAACCCCTCATTGATGCCTTAAAGTCCATGGGTAGGAGAACCATGGAGGAAAAGTTGGATTTTCCAACTTTCAATGGGAAGATGAATGCATACTTGGCCTTGGATTGGATAGAGGCCCTAACAAGTTTTTTTGAGTGTGAGGACATCCCTGAGAAGCAAAGGGTGAAAATAGAAAGATCCAAGTTGAAGGGAGAAGCCCTAACTTGGTGGAACTTCATCCAAATAGAGAGTGTGAAGAATGGGAAGAGCATGATCTCTTCATGGAATAGGATGATTGCATTGGTCAAGGAGACCTATGTGCCTGAAGACTATGGGGTAAAAGTCAATGGGATGAAGCAAAGCCTAAAGCAAAAGGATGTGGATGTGGTCTTATATACTGACGAATTCCTAAAGTTATGGATGAAGACCAATGTGGCAGAAGATGAATAAGAAAAGTTGGCAAGGTATATGAATGAGCTTAAAATATCCATTCAAGAGGAACTCAGCCTACACTGCCCTACCACAGTAAACAAGTGCTATCAAATGGCACTCAAGGTAGAAGAAAAGTGGAAAAGAAAACAATAATTTGGAAAAGGGAAATGTAATGATAGTGGGAAGAACCTTAGAGGGAGAGGAACCTCTTGGAATAGAGGATAGTAAAATGGTAATAGCAGCAGGACCCCTGACCAAGGAGACAAAAAGAACAGTGATGCAAAATCTAGAGATAACTATAGAGGGAGAAGACCTTTCAATAGGGGAAGGAAAAACACTAGAAGAGGAAATGGACCATTGAGGTGCTACTATTGCAATCAATTGGGACATCATGTAGGCAAGTGCCTTGAGAAGAGGAACAATAACAATCAAGGGGAAAGGAGAGCACAACTCATTGAAGAGGACAAGCAAGAGGAAAATGCAAGGGACTTAGAACCAGAGGAAGGAAAATGTTTGATGATGAGACAAGTCTTCCTTCAAGTTCCACAAAACCAAGAACCTCCTCAAAGAAAGAACCTCTTTACAATAAAAATCAAGTGCAATGGGAAGGTATGTAGCTTATTGATTCTGAATCAACTAAGGATTTAGTGTCTTGTGAAATGGTTCAAAAGATAAATCTTCCTAAGAAGCCTCATCCTTTTCACTATAATGTCTCTTGGTTAACAAATGGCCAACAAACTTTAGTAATAGAACAAGTATGGATAGAATTTTCAATTGCAGACTTTAAAGATAAAGTTCTTTGTGATGTTGTTGAAATGGATGCTTCACACATCCTTCTAGGTAGGCCTTGGAAATTTGATGTAGATGCCATACACTATTGTAGGGAGAAAACCTACTCCATCACCAAGAATGGAAAAACCTTCACTATGAAGCCCCTACCTGATAAAACAAATGAGAAAGAACCTAGACCAAATGAGGCTAAGGAATTGCTTGGAAAATATAGAGATGTCACTGCTAGTGACCTGCCCACAAGCCTCCCTCCCTTAAGAGATATTAGTCACCAAATTGAATTTATACCTAGTTCATCCCTGCCTAACAAGGCCCCACACAAGATGACACCATTGCAGCATGCAGAGATTGAAAAATAGGTAAGTAAACTATTGGAAAAGAGGCTCATTCAAAAAAGTCTCAGTCTATGTGTTGTCCCATTAGTTTTGGCCCATAAAAAGGATGGCAAGTGGAGGTTGTGTACTGATAGTAGAGCCCTATACAAGATCACTATAAGATATAGATTCCCCATGCCAAGAATTGAGGATCTATTGGATCAACTAGGAGGTGCTTTCTACTTCACCAAGATAGACTTGAAGTTTGGATACCATTAGATCAGGATCAAACTAGGAGATAAATGGAAGACAACATTCAAAACTACTGAAGGTTTTTTCAAATGGTTATTAATGCCCTTTGGGATAAGAAATGCCCCTAGTAATTGCATGAGGCTTATGAATGAGATATTCATTGATTTCATTAGCAAATTTGTTGTGATTTACCTTGATGACATACTAATATTCAGCCATAACAAGGATGAGCATCTTGATCATGTGGAATAGGTTATAAGGAGACTTCATCAGTACAAGTTGGTGATCAACTTAGAAAAGTGCATGTTTATGAAGAAGGAACTTGTGTTCCTAGGATTTGTGATCTCACAAGGTACCCTCAATATGGACCCAGAGAAGGATGAAGCAATCATCAATTGGCCCCCACCAAAGAACCAAGGTGATGTAAGAAGCTTCCATGGACTTGCCACCTTCTATAGGAAGTTTATCAAAAATTTCAGTCATGTGTGTTCACCAATACTTGACACCACTAAAGGAGGTAGAAAGAAAAGTTTGCTTGGGCAAATGAATCAAATGATGCATTTCAATACTTGAAAAATAGAGTTTCTCAATACCCTATCTTGGTTGTACCTGATTTCAACAAGGTCTTCACTGTGGAGATAGATTCAAGTAATTTGGCCATAGGTGCAGTCCTAAGCTAGGAAGGTAAGCCAATTGCCTTCATCTGTGAGACATTAAATGAGGCCAAAAGGAAGTACTCAACCTATGAATTGGAACTCTATGCTATGGTCCAAGCCCTCAAGAAATGGAGGCACTATCTAATCCCTAAGGAATTTGTGGTATATACTGACAACCATGCATTAAGTTTTCTCAATTCACAAGAAAATCTCTCTATCAGACATCTCAAATGGGTGGAACAGTTGCAGGCCTACACCTTCAACATCAATCACAAGAAGTGTGTAGAAAACAAGGTTGCTGATGCCCTTAGCTGAAGAGTGGGTCTGGTTGAAGAGATACAACTTTGAAGTGTGGGAATTTATTCCCTAAAACACCTATACCCTGATGATCCTAATTTTGCAGAGATTTTTTGAGTTTGCACAAAGATGGTTCGAAGACACCATACTGATTTTTCTGAATACCTGATTCAAAATGGACTCCTATTCAAAGAAGCTTAACTATGCATTCCCAAATTTTCAATGAGGATAAATATAATAAGGGAGAAACATTGTGGTGGCCTAGGATGACACTTTGGCATGGACAAGACAAAAAACATGGTGAAAAGAAGTTATTTTTGGCCAAAGATGAACAATGATGTTACAAAGTTCATAGAGACTTGCACCATCTGCCAGCAAGCTAAAGGTGTGTCAAAAAATCAAGGGTTATATCAAACTTTACCAATTCCCTCTAGACCATGGGAATCAATCTCAATGGATTTTGTAATGGGGTTGCTTAGAATAAAACAAGGTTTTGATAGTGTTTTTGTGATAGTGGATAGATTTAGTAAAATGGTCCATTTTGTACCATGTAAAAGCACAAATTATGATTCTCATATTGCACATCTCTTCTTTAAAGAGGTAGTTAGGATCCATGGTTTGCCTCAAATAATTGTATCTGAGAGGGATGTGAAGTTTGAAGGCCACTTTTGGAGGACTCTTTTCAAGAAACTTGGAACTAATCTAACCTACAGCTCTGCCCCTATCACCCAAAAATGGATGGGTAGGCTGATGTGGTAAATATATCCTTAGGAAATCTCCTAAGATGCCTAACCAAATAGTATGCTCAGAGTTGGGATCTACTCTTGCCCCAAGAAGAGTTTTCATTCAATGAATCCATGAATAGGTCAACAAGCAAGACCCCCTTCCAAGAAGTGTATGACCTTCATCCCAAAGGACCATTGGACCTAGTAGAACTACCATCTGATTTCAAAATCAGTGCTTAAGGACAAGAAATGGCAGAGCTTATTACAAAGGTGCAGCATGAGGTAAAAGAAACACAACAAAGATCCACTTTGAAATATAATGAACATGCAGACAAAATAAGAAGGGAAATCCACTTCAAAGTAGGAGATAATGTATGGGTTTTCTTGAGGATAGAGAGATTACCTAAGGGTAGATATTCCAAACTTCACATGAAAAAAGCACGACCATGCAATATCCTAAACAAAATGGGTGAGAATGCATACGAGATCTCTCTTCTCCCTACTTTGCAAATCTCTCCAATTTTCAAAGTTGCAGACTTCACCCCCTACAAAGGTATAACAGGTCCAACAAATGAACAAGATGAGCAGGCAAATATGAATGATGAAGACTATGTCACCAACCTCCCTCAAAGAAAATGAGTTGATTTGGAGGAAATTTTGGACACCAAGTTACTGAAGCAGACTAGAAACAATAAATACATGCAGTACCTAGTCAAGTGGAAAGGACTCCCCAACATAGATGCAACTTGGATGACTAAAGACTAGATCAAGCAGCATGGAACTTCGGTTGAACAGTTACCCTCAAGTAGGAAATTGAGCTCTAAACTTCAAGGGGAGTATGGTATAGGAGCACCCTCACAAAACTAAGATTCTTTGATGCTCTCTTGGATCCTTTTGATGATCCTAGTAGTATTTAGGACACTCTAGAAATAAAGGTTATGATTGGACCCTACTTGTAAGACCTATTTCCAAGTTTGGCATTCATAAGCCATTGGTCAACAGGGCTCCTAAAACCTTAGAATAGGATATTTCCTTAGGATTTAATGTTCTAAATGTTTGGATCCATGTTGGATCATTAGACTTAGGGGTGGACCGAGTTGGGTCACCTAGGATAGAAAAGTTGCTAAAAAGTTGTAAATATCCCCCCAATGGTCATATGGTTTGAAAATCAGTTAGTAACTGATGGGGAAGCCTTCAGAAGCCCTACCAAGTGGGTGGAAATGATGATGATGTAATTTTGCATTTCAAATCAATAAAATATTACCATTTCTCTGCAAATTTTGAGAACAGTTACAATGTATAGACTGGTACGGATAGGAGAGCATGATATTCTTATACACAAAGTTTGTACTATGAATCTACTTTCATTTTCAAGTGATTTCATGCTTTGATCAATTTTAGTTTGGAAGTTATCAAGGTTTTGGTCTAACTGCCTGGATTGTAGGCCTAAAACCAAGGTTTTAATTTGTTTTCTATATTCTAATTGATTCCACCATGAGAATCTGATGCCCCTTGGTGGAATTCAAGTTTTGTCTATGAAATTTAAGATTATGCAGGTTAGATGTGGTAACTTGTAGGGGGTGAATTTGTCATTATTCCCTAGGTGTATATCCTTATGTGTGCACCTACCAGCGTCTGAGTACAGTCAGCATAACTATTTGTTGGGGATTCACCAAAACCTCAAAATCAGGATTTAGAGTCCTTATGAATGCCCTCACATGTTTCGATAATTGGTTTGGGCATTGGTTTGGAGGAAATAGCACTTGTAGTGCAATAGTAGACCTAATTAGGCCTAATAGCCTTTTCTGGATTAGGTGTTTTCTCATTTCTCCTTCAGTTTCACATCTTGGTGCTTGTATATGATCCCTGAAGCCCAAAAGGGTATTTGAATCTCTAACTTTTTTAATACATTATATGGAAGTATTTTTGTCTAGGATCAAAATCTCTCCTAGGAAGGGCTACAAGCCTAGTTTGGGATTTGTAAAGCAACTATGTTGTATGGGTTGCTTTTAGGTGAAAGAACAATTAGAACTAATTGAATAGGACCTAAGTCAACCCCACCTATGAGAATAGGTCACCAATGGTCCATTAACCTATTTTGGGGGTTATTGCTAGAAGCTTGGGTCAAAGTGCTTATGAAACCATCCATGATAGAGGGTCTAATAGGATTGGTAGAGCCTAGTGATTAGGTTCCCCTATTGAGTTTTAGGTTGTGATACCCTAACCTAGTCCTTTCCCCACACTTGTGATAAGTGTGAAACACTTTGGCTTTCAATCAAGGAGTTTTGGGTGGTACATTGCCCCATTTTGGGTCACATTAAGGCTTTTAGCTGTCCACTTTGCATCACTTCCTATCTGGGTATTCCAATCCCCTCACGTTCTAGGATGTGTATCTAATTTCCATAATAAACTTAAGAGTCAGTATCCATAGGAGCTTGGAAGCTATTGAAAAAAATACGAAATCTCCTTTGTATATTCAATGGTTTAATGCTTGACACATTTTTGGGTGGCCTACCTATCTTCCTCCTGACCCTAGGTTCCCCACCCTCTTCTTGAGTCTTATCACCTACCTCACAATTCTCTAAACTAGTTTTTCCAGCAACAGGTTTCTTTCACTTCTTATTGGAATTGAAAACAAAACCGAAACCATTGTACACACCACCTTTGTATTCAACTATATCCAATTTTGACTCTCTGATTTCACCTTCTTCAGATCTAGCCTCTCCTATAGCCTCATTAGTTATAGAGGAGGAGGAGCCTAAAAGGGAAATTTTATCCTCAATGTGGATGGATAGACTTTCCCTAGGAGCGGGGAGAGAAGGTAAAGGGGTCTGGACAACTGTGATAGATACATTGTTCAACTTATTGTCAATATAATATGCCTTTTTATAGCATCCATCCCACCATGGGGTTCTTCCTCAACCCTACCAGCTTCTTCCAAGCCAACACTTAGGGGTAACCCTTTATGTTTGGTGCCCCCTTCCACCATCTTAAGGCACTCTCCTAGTCCAGATCCTTGTATGGGGGGTTCAATGACTTACTCAACCAAAGCAGTCCCTGAATGACGATGGTTCATAAACTTGTGTTTTAGGCCTAAGATCATTTTAATCTTATTCAGAACAATCTATTGAGCATTCTATGTCCTATGCTTGGGTTTGGGATTTTGAGAGATCAAACCAAAGTCAATGTCTTTCACCTATGGTAGGGTGTATAATTCATCTAAGTTAGACACAACTGGAGGGATGAGGCAAGAATATTAATTGAAAGTAGTTCTTAATGAGTCAAGGGAAGATTTGAGAGCCTCTAATGTTATAGGAGGGTCCACATTTAGGTTTTAGGGGGTCTTAGATTAAATCACAGGTTTCACCACTCCAACCTAACCTTTTCTATCAGAACTTGGAATAGGGATTTTCTTCTTCTTTTGTAAGAGAGGGAAGTCATGTCTCATATTGCCTTCTCTTATACAAAGGAAATAGGAATTAAGACCAATAAAAAAGGAACAGGTAAAGTAATGGATTGGTCACCAAGTTCATACATAATCTCTCCTAGTAAGTATTTCCCTCAATTAATAGTAATCAAGACCCTAGCATATGTATGGAGAAGTAATATGTCTATTTTATCAACTATGAGGATCGTGCCAAATGGATCCAAGGCCTGTGGGATAATATTCCACATAAAGGGAGGGAGGTTGACAATGTTAATCCATTGTGGGTTTGAAAGGGCTAAGAATTCATTGTGGACAACATAGGACACCCATGGCATAGCCCTAAAGCAAGCAGAGCCAATCTTCCAAAATTATTTGATGACAATATCTCTGTGGGAGTTAGGGTTTTTGAAGAAGATAAAAAGTAAAGATTTTTGAATCATAGAAAGAGATAAAAAATGAAAGGCAAATTTCTTGCCCCAAATGTTGTGAAGCCAATCATTGAGGAAGGTTCTCAAAGAAATTTTATTAATGTCTTAGGCTGCAAGGAAAATGGCCGAATTCCTAAGTTTATCCTTCTCCTTCTCAATAGAAATGGGCATTTGTTCATTATGATTCATAATACAAGTAGTATTAGGGGTAGCATCCTTACCTCAAGCACTGGTTCCATCTCCTGGCCCTAGGTTTCTTTCTTCATCAATCACGAACCTGGCTCTAGATGGGATCATGACCTCCTAACATAGTGCTTGTTTGAAGGTTTTAACCCCAGCCTCCACATTTTCTCCTAGACAGTGCGAGCCCATTATGAATCCCACTGCTTATAAATGGAGGGGGCTAGTGTACGAGAGGTCTAAATAAACTACTGTCAGCCAAGGAAAAATTTGTTAATGTTGCCTAGTTGCATAGCCTATTCCACATGCCATTCGATATCTAGACTAATTAGAAAATGACCTGATCCTGATATAGATAGGATAGATGCTGAAACACTATGAGTGAAGGAAGTTAAATCACCCATGAAAAAAATGGTCAATCCATTCTGCTATATTATTTGCTCCATCTCTTCTATTATTCTAGGTATAAATTCCATTATTCGTCTTAATGTCCATGATGTTTTTTTTTTTTTTTGACCCATTCTCTAAAATCTCCAAGTGATTGTGATTCCACTTGTAAGGATCCTCTTTTCTCACTCATATCAATGATTTCATTAAAATATCCTCCAAAATATATTGTCTGTCTAGAAAGGCATAAAAAAATTGACCTATTATTGTTCGCAATTCATGTTTTCCTCTACAAGTTATACGTCCGTAGATATTGATAAGGAAGAATCTTAATGAGCTTTTAATACTCTGAAACCACCCCCTATCCATTGACTATTTTTTATTTCACATTTGAAAGCTACTTTTGTTGCTTCCCATAGTATTTCTAACCCTCTTGAAGTTGTTTCTATATGGGTGTTACCTATCTTCCATATACCTAACCTATTCCTTAGTTTATTAATTATGCATCAATTAGTTTAGTTTCATGTATTAATATTAACTTTGATTCTATTGTATTTAGATGTCTTTTAATTATGCTTTGTTTGCTAGGGGCATTTAGGTCCCTAACGTTCCATGAAGTGAGTCCCATGGTGTTGTGGAAGGGACATTCCCCCTTCTAGCATACAATAGTGTCGATAATTTAATCTAGTTTTCTGCTTCCTCATCATTCTTCCTAAGTTCCGTGTTAGATTTTTTACCTCTCTTCTTTTGAGTTTTTCGATAGTTAGGAGGAAATATCCAAGTGATATTTGTAGCAATGTCGAGTTTAGTATTGTTCTGTGCATTACCTATTATAGGCGGGTTAATTATCTCAGTAAGAATAACTATTTCTATTTCTAATTGTCTATATATTTTTTCCATAATGTCATTTGTAAATGTTTCTGGGATTATATAAATACTTTATAATATATTCAAATATAATGTAAATATAATATTTTAATATTACTATATATTAAATTTTAATATAACATTAATAGTTATATATAATACAAGTATAAATATTATTTATAATATTTATATTATAAAATATTAAATATTAGGATAATATTAATATTTGTATT
>MU224951.1:13693540-13708800 GCA_018584345.1 Thuja plicata | reverse complement strand
ATATATATACACACACATCTATGTATGTGTATATATGTACACACATATAGATAACTTCTTGAGCCTAAGCAATCACTATTATTTTAGAAGTGATAGATGATTAATATGCTCTTACGACCATTTAAAAAAAAAAACATTAAGTGTTCTATGTGTATACTTGAGGTGCATAAAAGTGCAAAACATATATAGAAGCTATTTGATGTAGTTTGAGAGGGATATCCCTCCAACCTTCATAGTAACTTATATGGGAAATCTAATTTTTCTAGAAAAAACAACTCTTCTATGATATTTTTAAACCTAGTATAGGATACTACCCTAAACAAGACAAATAACTATTACCAAGGAAAAAATGAATAACTCTTGAGAAAATTCTTAGTAGTATTATTTCTATAGCCACTTTCTAATCACCAAAATATTAATATGATGGGTAGATACAATAAGTAGATGTATGAGGTGCTAGATGGAAAAAATAATTATACCAAAACACAACTCTAGAAAGAGCTTTGATTCCTATAGAGGTGGTGCTACCTACAACAAAGACTAGATTAACAAAAAAAAAGAAGCTAAATTGAAATACAAAATAATATTGCAGAATATCACATGTATATTCAAGTAGGTATCTTCCTTTGAGAAATACTCAATATAATATAATTCATGGATATATATTGTACTATCAAAATTCTTTATTTATATTAATTCTAGTTAGTAGAACTACTAGCTCTCAAGTGTGTGGGATAAGCTAATATTGAGAAAGGGTGACTTACAAACATAGATAATTGATTCTTTTATTAATATGAAAATAATTACTTCAGAATATCATTAGGATTTACAAACTCTAAATAGTCTTCTAAAAAATAAGCATAATTTAAACTCTTGCTAGTACATTTAAATTAAATTAGTCTATATTGAAATGATAGAGGAAGATCCACCGTTCTCTGTAGCTTTCATAGCTAATGATTACCACCGCAAAGCATTTTTTCTTAGTTTAGCTCTCTGTTTGGTTTTCATAAATTCAATGATTGATTTATGCACTTCTTCCCTCCCAACGAAACCATATTCTTTCTTCTTCAATCATATACCTATCTTCCAATGCTCTTCTATACATGTTGCATTAGTTGGTTGATCACTCCATTGAGGAAATGCTAGCATAGGCACCCATGAACTAAGGCTCTCTAGTGTGGAATTCCATCTACAATGAGTCGTAAAAAAATATTGTAGAAGTGTGAGAAACACCATCATTTGTGGACACTAGGGCACCACTAATCCTTTCCTACTAGTTTCCTCTAAGAATACTTCTAGCAAATCTTGTGTAGTGATATTTTCGCTATCATTATCATTTTGGCGTATTACCCACAAGAAGGGATGACTACTAGCCTTTAGTCTGAATACTATTTCATGGATTTTCTCTTTAGAGAGGAAAACAAAGCTCCCAAAAGAAACATATATTACAAGTGACTCCCATTTCATCTCGAGCCAATTCATGTAATTTATTGCTTTCCATAGATATGCACCAACATCTACATCTTTAAGATTGTTTCCCTCTAGAAAAGATGACAGAACTAGAGGACCCATTGTTCATATTTAAATGAGTGAGTCCATGGATTTTATTTATGCTACTTAGAGTTCAGAGAAAGGGTTTCCCAATATTTATGTGGCTTGAAAAATGATATTGAAATGATCTAGCAGACTAGCACCCACTTGAAAATATATGGGTAGAGATATGAAGATTGCACAAATGATGGTAGATTTGATGGATGTAGTTGTGAAAGTCTTGATATTACTTTCACATTTATGTCATTCTCTGATCCATCTTCTTCATTCCCTAAACATAAAAGAAATAAATGTCTAGTAATAATATATTTGAAAATAAATAAAACTAAAAAATAAACATTATTAGTGTCATTTTAAAAAAATTATTATCTTTAATAATTGAATCTATCCATAATTTGAATGACTTAGGTAAACATTTGGCACACTATGGTGTTTATTTAGAAACAAAGATATACATGAAAAATAGGGAGTAGAACAACATAAAAAAAACTAGGAAAAAAAAACTCATATGTTACTATTCATCATTTGGTCTAATTCAATATAGGCTCAATTGACATCAACAAGATTTCATAAATATTCTTATAAAAATGAGAACTAATTAAGAAATTTGCTAACTAGAACTAATCTAAAAACTCTTAAGAACAAATCTACAAATAGTAATATTATATTACAATAGTGTTATCAATATGAAACAAATTTTTCTAAACACCTTTAAAAAAAGATCTTATTAAGTTGTGTTTATATACATATTTTAAAAAGATATATAGAAAAAGTATTAAAAATTCTATCCATAACTTTGATGGTCTATGTAGATAGGTGACATTAAAAGAAATAATAAGTTGTTAGAATATAAAGTAGTCCTACTATTAAATAAAGCAGAAAACTTTAGATCCCAACCAACCAGCTTAAGATTTATTAGGACTCATCGTTGCCAAGTTAAACTATAAAGACTCTTAAAGCAGAGAAAAAAATATCAAATTCTATAGTTATAAAGCTTAAAATAAAGTGAAATTATACTTTGTAAAAAACAGAAAAGCTAGATCATTTGTGAAAAAAATTCAATTTACTTGAAAATGAATGGCGTGAGAAAAAATAATCCAAATATACTCAAGCACTACAAGGGATGTTACCAAATTGGATGTTGAAAATGCCAGGCTGAGGTGTTAATGTTTGTAGCCGTAGGAGACATGTTTCTAACCTTCTATGATGATCAACTTCTCCATGTGTTTGTGTATCGACTTGTTTACCATAACCACAGGTTTTTGTTGTGCCACGTGAATGTGAAGTTGGAATGACTCGATTCATTACTACCGTAGTTCATGACTTTTTGGAAGTTTTCTCTCATACATCTCCTTTATTCATTTTGTGGCTTCCGTCTCTTGGTTTCGTACATTGAAGATATGGAATTTTGATCCATTTATTCATATCATGGATCCCATTTTTTATGTTGGTGACTAAATTCTAGAGAATATGTAACGACTCTTGGTCACTCAGGAGTTAGTGATTGGTGGAATATTATTCTTGCTCCTCTTCTATTTCTGTGATTGGTCAAGGCTGATGTGTAACGTTTTCCTGAGAAAAGACAAGTCGACTTTCATTGGTGATGGATGGTTATTGTTTCTAGAGATAGTATCTTCATGCGTGTATCGTAGATGATTGAGATCTTGTCGTTTGCATTCACTTGATGTTTCCAGAGTTTTCTTGATTGTCTTTTCGGTATCTTTGATATCATGCATTATTGGGAGCTGATAATTCTTCTTCCGTGATGGGAGGCATTCTTTGTGATATGATTGTCGGTGTTTTGTTCTAAATCGAGTGATTTATTTTGTGTAATTGTCATGATCATTCACCGTATTTTTGGTCATTATTATTTTTTACTTAAGATAATTGTGAGTATCTATGGTGCATGGCGTCCATTGCTATGACAACGTAGCATATTCGAAGTATATCTGTTATAAGTTTCTATGTTATTGTGGAGAGATTACTATATACAGATTATTAATAGTGTGCAATCTTAGAGGAGAATTTAGCCTGAGAGCATTGTAACTTTTAGACTATATTAATTTTTAAAAAAGGAGTACTTTTTGGTGTGGTTGGGTTTTTCCTTCGAGTAGGAGGGTTTTCCCAGGGTATCTCTAGCGTTCTTGTATTTTGTTTTATCTATTCTTCGTTTCAATTTTATTTTGGTTAATAAAATTTAATAGGGTATCAGAGCGGGTCTAAGTAAAGATCCAAAACCATAATTGGATGATTGGACACTTAAAGAGATTATGATGTATAATGGGAACAACTAAAGAAATAAGAGACTCTTATGAGAAGATGTAGCTAAAGATCCTTGGAGGGTAGAATCTCAAAAGAAGCTTCTTACTTGGAGGTCTCTGCAGATCTGAATCTTTAGGTGCAAAGATCAGGAAAGAACAATTGGTGGATTGTGAGGAAGTTTTTGCAATAAGGAGAAGTGTTTTGTGATGGATCGAGGAGAAAAAGGATGATGGTTTAGTGATCCAAAATTTCATATGGATTTCAAAGGGGAAAGAGCATAAGACATCCAGTGAGGAAGTTACGTCAGCTATAGAAATAAACATTCATGAAGACTTAGCTTGCAGTCATGATGACATAACAAGCTACATCTAAGAGGAGGAACTGGCATTCGGACAAAGTTTGTAAAGAAGTGAAGATTTCAGCTAAGTGAGTTGTAGTAATACAAGGCCAAATATTATAGATGTAGAGAACAAAATTGCACAGCCAGTCTAGATTTGATCTTGGTATTGCCACAAACTTATTCAAAATAGGGTGATTTCGGATGAGACCAAGGAGGACAGTTCTGAACTCTAGCATGTCAGAAGTTTTAGAGGTGTATGTGGGTATGTGCACCAAGCTGTGAACCAAAAAAGTGGACACATGTTTTAAAAAATTTAAATTTCATATAACTCGATCGGGTTATTGAAATTTTGAAATTGTACTAGGCTTGGTAACCAAGCCTAGACAATATTTTAAAAAATATCTATCTTTCTTAGAATCCGATCAGGTTCTGAGATGTTTCTAATAACCTGATCGGGTTATTAGAAACATATTATATTTTGCAATGCCCACGCCTTAGGCCATTTCTAACGCCTAAACCGCAGAGCAACATAGTGGAGGAGAGCAAAAAAACATTAGAACCCGATCGTGCTTTGAAGAAACCAATGTTTCTTCAACAATTTCCACATTTTCAAGCAATGATGCCCCGTAACAAAGGTATGTTTTACTATTTTTGTTGTTTTTTTTTTTTTTTTTCATTTGTAATCAAATCAGGTTATGTTATTGATTTTTTGTTTTCTTTTATTAACTTAATATCTGATTCATCAAACAACCCAAGAAGAGGAAAAAGAAATGAAAGACCACCCCTCATAAACCCTCCTCAAAATTCTCCTTTTCCACCACCATCACCATCTGTAAACCTTCCTCAAAATTCTCCTTGTCCACAACCATTGCCACCCGTAGACCCTCCATATGTGCCATTAGATCATATAAATGCAACACAAGAGGACCTCGTGCAACACCTTAACCAAAATAGTGCACAAATTAATATATTAGTCAATAGGTTGAAATCTTCCGGTCTTCAGCATCAATCTACCCTCGCCACTACATTAGAAAAATGTCCAACTATGCAAATGAGGTGTCTCAAGAGGTGAAAAAATGGGGTTCATAGAGGGATAGGTGTCGTACATATTATTCTAATGGTTTATCATATGGGGATGTGAAAATAAAAGGCAAACACAAACGTGACATATGTGCCCTTTTTACCAATCCTAATACTAGCATTCCCTAGAAGATAATACAAAACAATTTTCTATACATTGGTGTGCTCATATGGGGGATGAAATCAATGTTTTGGGATAGGTGGTACATGGTATTTGACCAACCACCTTGTAATAATAATGAGATGCCTTTATATTTTTTGAGGAAGCTATACTGTGAGTTTATCCTCGGTGAGAAGTCTAATTAATTTGAATTTCGTGAGTTCCAGGGTAGAGGGAGAGGCTCTGTGCGGGATAAAGCAGAGGCACATAGGATTACCCGACCACAAGAGATGAGGTGTACTGCAAGAAAACCCCTCATTCATGTTGTGGTCCTTGTTTGGGTGAAGGAGTCTATGGATATACAGACTCTTCATGCAGCTACATCATTGAATGATGTCATTATCCAGCATGGCACTCAGTTTGTTGGAGGAGAGGATGGATCAGTGCCTGTGACACCTCCATCTTTATCAGATGCACCATTAGGATCATCCCATCCCACGCCAGCTCCATCATCATCAGATGCACAATTAGGATCATCTCATCCTATGCCAACTCCATTATCATCAGATACACCTCCGTGGCCTTATGAAGACTCCTAACATATAACTTCTAAGATACCCCAAGAACCCCTCAACTTATCATAAGGTCCTTATCCTATCACTCAAAGCACATTCACTTGCTAGTTCAGTAAACTCTATTCTCTGGCATTTCATTGTCATACTACGACAGTCCCCATATACTAGTCTATATCTTCACCATAAACAAGAACCCATCTACACCCTAGGTTCACAAGCACCCCAAATATTTTCATCACTGCCCATACCACCTACTCTCAACCTAAAAGTACTCCAAATCCCCCCATGCTAAGGGTAAACACACTAAAACATACTCACTGCCAGGCTACAATAATCTTATTACCTGCTGCAAAAGTGTCCTAACCTTTGACATCCATGAATACAATCCGAACCATCCTTCTCTAGCTGTGACTACAAATTTGTTAAAGAATAGTCTTGTGTGTGAAAGAAGAGAATTTTTTTATATTGTAATAATGGTTTGTAAAATTTATTTATAAACTTGTGAAAATAGAGTTGTGGAGCATAAGCATTTATGGAATTCAAGTGAATCATAATCTTCATTGTAAACTATTGCTTATATATTTATTTGGTGTTTTATAGGGCTTGTCAGGGGCTCAAATTTATGAGACTGATGATGTCACCCTTTTTGTCATTGACTTTGTCTTACAAAGCTATGTGGTATCACATTTTTTAGTCCTCTTGTTTATATTTTTAATTGAACCCATGCGGTAGCATATTATTTCTCTTATGTTAATTTTGTTTTTGTTAGCCTACCCCACCAAGCTCGAGGTTATTAGAAAAGAGGAAGAAATCATTGGGGAAATTGAAATAAAAAAAGGTAATTAAGTCCAATATAAGTATTTTTTTGAAATGTATTATGAACATTTCAATGTAGTCTATATTGATGAATGCACTTGAATTGTTTATTGTATACATGTAAAATTGATTAGGTTTTACTGAACTAATGAATGCCCTAGACACTACTGATGTTTAGGAGAGGGAGGAGGTAACATGTTTTCATATTTACTTTCAATTGCATTCTTGTTTGTTCAAAATATTTTAAAAATTATGTTCCTCTATTAGTATGTTATTTTCTATGAATTTTCATACAGAAATTGGACATAGCTACCTCAGATGAGGTGAATCCTTCTCCACTTCCTAGTGATCCCTTTCCTAGCATAGGAGATACAACTACAGTATGCATTTTCTTTTTAGTCCATGCATTTTTTATTTTTTTTGTATTTCTTGTTTATAACATGTATTCAAGGATTATTTATTTTTTCTTCTATAGGACCCTTCACCACTGCCCGTCCTTCCTCTACCTTGCAATTTTTCTAGGAGTCCCTCTCACCCATGATGGAGCTGATTTCATTTATCATTCATCCCAAGCATAGGAGATCCATCTGAGGCTTCGGTATGCATAATTTGTATTATCTAGTGTATACATTTTTTGCATTATCTAGTATTTCTGGACTATAACATCTTTTCTATTTTACCATACAAGAAACAGTCCAAACTGATTCATCAATGGTTTTGGCTCCCTCCAACATAGGAGTTCTACCTCATGTTGTGGTATGCATTTTCTTTTTATTCCATGCATTTTTTTTATTTTTTAGTATTTCTTGTTTATAACATGTATTTTGTATTGTTTATTTTTCCCGTTATAGGACCCTTCATCACTGCCCGTCCTTCCTCTACCTCACCATTTTTCTAGGAGTCCCTCTCACCCACGATGGAGCCCATTTAATTTATCATTCAACCCAAGCATAGGAGAAAGAGATGAGGTAATCAATAATTCAACTGTCAACAAATTACAACCCAATATTTATTTATTTTGAGATAAGATATATGGCTTAGCATTTGACTTGTTCTTGTGCAGAGACTTAATGACCCAAGTGTTGGTATGAAGAAGCTCAATTTTGATGATCCACCATAGTCATAAATATATCAAGACATTGTATGGATCTAGTTGTGTTCATTGAATCACCAAATTATACATGTGTGTGTGTGTGTGTGTGTGTGTGTGTGTGTGTGTGTGTGTGTGTGTGACATTTGTACATTTTATATATCGACCTGGACATAGTTGATGTAGCTTTTTTGTAACTCTGAATTATGGATTTGGCATGTACACCATGTATTGATATGTACACTATTATTGTTCATTTTATTATATATGAAACTTCAAATTTGATCCTTGAATTTGTTGGTTGGATGTTTATGCCTTAAGTGTATTCTTGTTTCACATGACTTGCGTATATGCATGTGTGTTTCTATAAATTAATGTAGTTGTGTGTGTACTTCATGTATATTCATGTATATGATTCATAACCTAAATTCATGTGTACGACCTACGTGAATGAATTAAGTGAATTCATGTCTATGCTTCATAATATATGTACTACATGTTTTCTCCAAGACATAAGCAATTTTATGATTTTAGTGAATTGATGCTTGATGTGCTCCATTGTATTTATGTGTATCTTTCATGCTCTATATGTATGCAATCCATGACTTAAGTCAATTGATGTTTATTTTTGTACTTGTATTTTGTGATAAATACAAGGTATGAGAGTTTGGTTTTTGTTCTTCGACAGTGGATGTAGGGATTTTTTATGCAATTTTGAGCCCGTTGAGTAACTTCAAACATATAATGTTTCTTGGGTACAACTGGGAAGTTATAAGGGTCTTTGGTGAAGGGCACCCGAGAAAAACTAGTCATGGATAGTAGTCAAGTCATGTTTTCATCTTCACATATTTGTAATCATGGTTAGATTGTAGAGATCAACCATTCATTTTGATTAGATTGGTCTCATTGTAAAGTCAATCCGTCTAAGGTGTTTTTATAAAATTAAGGTTGATTAGAATCATGACCTATGATAGGATAAATAGGTTTGATTTTTTTGGTCTAATAAAGGTCCTACTGTAGGATCTAATGGTCTTCTAAGTCCTTTAAATAGGTCTAGAGGTCCTAATAGAAACATTTTGCAACATTGTCAAAAGTTGCAAAAAATATTGTCGAGCAAATTTTACAAGTTGCTATGCCACTTTTTCATTATTGTTGTTTCAAACTGCTCATCATGGGATCAAACCATCATCTCCATCAGCTCCAGTTGGCTAGGTAAATTCTAGGGGAGACCTTTTTGTCTCTTGCAAAGCATCAAGAATATTCGAGCACAAGTCGGACCCAAGTGTTATGAAGGTGCACTAAGAAAAATTGGGTAGTGATTTTGGAGAGCCATACATCAGACCTCGTGAGAAATATCAAAGATTTTTGAAGTGCATAAGGACCATCATGGGAAGGCCTACAAGCACATGGCTCGGTGCTAGAAGATTCCACTCATATTCTATTTGGTGACCTGATCTCGATTGGTGCAAAAAGTTGCATTGTTGCTGAGTTAAAAGTTGCTCAATGGTGCATATTTCAAACCGTTTGTCATGGGACCAAAAATTTAGCTCCATCAACTCTATTTTTCTGGGTAAACACTAGGGGAGACCTTTTTTCACTTGTGAAGCATCAAGAATGTTCTGGTGTAAGTCGGACCGAGTTGTTCCCAAGGTGCACTAAGCCAAATTAGGCAGCGATTTTTGGAGAGCCATATCTCAGACCTCATGAGAGAAATCTGAGATCTGTGAAGTGTAAAAGGACCATATTGGGAAGGTCTACAAGAATGTGACTCAGTTCCAGGAGATTCCACTTGGATTCCATTTGGCGACCCGTTCTTGGTTGGTGCAATAGTTGCATTGTTACTCAGTTGAAAGTTGCTCAATGGTGTATCTTCCAAACTGTTTGTCGTGGGACCAAACCGTCAGCTCCATCATCTCCAGTTGGCTGGGTAAATTCTAGGGAAGACCCTTTTTTTCTTGCAAAGCATCAAGAACATTCTGACGAGGGTCAGACCAAAGTGTTCCCAATGTGCACTAAGCCAAATTGGGTAGCAATTTTTGGAGAGCCATATCTCGAACCTCGTGAGAAATATCAGAGATCTCTTAAGTTCACAAGGACCTTGTTGGGAATACCTGCAAGCATGTGGCTCACTTATGGGAGATTCCACTAGGATTCAATTTGGCTACCCGATCTTGGTTGGTGCAAAAGTTGCCTTGTTTCTCATTTGAAAATTGCTCAATGGTGCATCTTTTAAACTGGTTGTTGTGGGACCAAACCGTCAGCTCCATCAGCTCCTGTTGGCTGGGTAAATTCTAGGAGAGACCTTTTTTTTCTCGTGAACCATCAAGAATTTTCCAGTGCAAGTCAGACCGAAGTGTTCCCAAGATGCACTAAGCCAAATTGGGCAGCGAGTTTTGGAGAGCCATATCTCAGACCTCGTGACAGATATCATAGATTTTTGATGTGCACAAGGGCCATCTTGGGAAGGCCTACAAGCACATGGCTATTTTCTAGGAGATTCTACTTGGATTCCATTTAGATAACATATATCGGTTGGTGTAAAATGTTGCAATGTTGCTTACTTCAAAGTTTCTCTATGGTGCATCTTTCAAACTATTCATCGTGGGACCAAACTATCAATTTCATCAGCTCCAGTTGGTCGGGTAAACGCTAGGGGAGACCTTTTTTTTCTTGTGAAGCTTCAAGAAAGTTCCAGCGCAAGTCAGACTGAAGTGTTCCCAATGTGCACTAAGCCAAATAGAGCAACAATAGAAGTAAAACAATTCAAACGTCCACAAAGCATAATATATAACACCATAATTTTAATTCTAGATTATGCCTATTACTTTGGTTTGAAAAAATATTTTCAAGGTAGTTTGAGAGAGAGAGAGAGAGAGAGAGAGAGAGAATATATAAAAAAGATATAATATGAAAATCAACATACAGACATAAATACAATGCATGCCAAAGATACATACATAAATACATAATATGAAAATGAACATACATACATACATACATACATACATACATACTACACATGAACCATTATTATAATTTAGAGAAACATGAGATATCCACTGCATGAGCCATTATTATAATTGAAATGAATCGTAATTCACTCATATCCTCTTAGTTAAATGGTACACTATAAACTATACAAAATGTGGAGCCTCGGTATATACAAATCAACCCATGGCCACTTTTATATACAATTTGATCTTATTTCAATATAGAAAATGTGGTCTCCAAATATGCATGTCGACCACTTCATAGTCATTTATTTACAAAAAAGAGAAGTTAGATTGTTTTGCAAAATTTATATACAAAATTATCAAAATAATTCTACCATTTTGTAGAATAACTCTTCATGATGGCCCAAAACTAATTGAACAAACCTTCTAGATCAGCTCTAACCCTTTTTGTGCCATGTATTTCCTCATGTTTAGATTCACAAAGATTCCATAAATTCTTATTACGAGGTCTACCAGTATACTTTATCAATTCAATATTTGTTGCAACGAGAAGGCTTGAGTAATGAAAAATATGTCTACGAGTCTCATAGTCCTCAAACAATAACTTGTTGAATTTTTGGGTAGGGTACCTGCATTTCATAGAAGCATAAATTAATAAAAAATTCAACATATAAAGTGTAATAGAATGATGGTGGGTAAAAGTACAAACTTGTGTCACACTTTAACAAAGGAAGAGGACCACAACATACAAAACTGTTAAACTTTAAGGACATAAAAGTGACATTTGTGTTTAGAATTTGAAAATGATGTAAACTAATGAAATGTGTAAAATTGGATTTAGTTTATGCCTATAGTTTTTTTTAATTTTTTTAAATAAGCATTGACCTAGTTTTTTAATTTTTGAAGTCCATTTTTTAATTGCTCAAAAAATGCTGAAAATTTAGGGTCTAGTTCCCTCAAACTAAATATATGCAAATAATCTTTTTTTCCTCTGATTTTAGAATATATTTTAGATGACATATAAAGCTAATGCATTAAAAAAAAAGAATTTGTTTTTGGTATATATTTTGTCTGTTATAACTATTCAAAGTCGGAGTTACCCGAAATTAACAGTTTTTTTCTCCCTCCACATTTGCCCTAGCAAATCTAAACAAAATACAAAAAAATTTACATATTCTTGAAGAGGACTCTCTCCTCTAGTTTTAAATATAATTTGTAAATTTTTTTGACATGATTTGCTAATTTTTTTATTTTTTTGAACGAGCGTGTTCTTGAATGTTAAAATACCTACTTGAAGTTTTTTCAACTTACAATATAGTATATGTAATTAAAACACCATAAAAATAATATGACCATAATCTAGACTCTGACCTCTACAAAAGGGTATTTTTAGATGTTTAAACAAGCTGAATTGTGATGGGGAAAATAGCCTCCAAACACACCTTTTTTTCTAAAATCTCATTTTTTGCTTGTGTTGCTGCCACATGGGATGCCACTTGCTTCGGCTATTTCGGCCGGACCTGCTTCGGCCAGAACAGGTTCAGCCGAAACTAAGGCCGACCAAACATGGTCGCCATGCGACCACGACCCTTTATCTCATATTTTAAAGCATTTTTTTTTAAATAAAAAATATCTAATTTTCTAAACTGCGAATTAAAATAAAGTTTTTTTGAAGAAAATCATTTTTTTAATAGTTTTAAGGTGTATTTTTTGGCATTAAAGGACAACTACGAATTAAAATTATCAAGTAGGTTTGTATGTTTTATAATTTTAGTTTTTTTTTTATTTTTTTTTATTTTTAATTAAAGCATTATTCAATATTAATTTATGAACAAGTATCAATATCATTTTTAATTTTTTATCAAGAGTATATGGTTTTGTGTATGTAGGTGAATCGAAGCTCTCAATTTGAACAATTTGTGCAATGGGGAGTAAAATAAGAAGATTA
The DNA here is from genome assembly GCA_018584345.1 of Thuja plicata. NCBI lineage: Eukaryota > Viridiplantae > Streptophyta > Pinopsida > Cupressales > Cupressaceae > Thuja > Thuja plicata. Next base: position 13,696,084 of record MU224951.1, on the reverse strand, counting down.
AAAAAATTGATCGAAAAAGGGATGACAATATGAAAGGTTATACAAAACGTAATCAAGATGACCCTGTTGAAGTTAAGTAGAGAAATTGGTGGAAATATACCTTTTGATATGGGAAATTTGATGGAGATGAATGAGGAATCATTTTTTAGTCAATTTTTATCTGACGAATTGGTACCTCAAAGAAAAATTAAAAAACAATGCAAAAAGATTTGGGATGAATATTTTCAAAGTAAAAGTTTGATTGGAAAAGCATAGTTATTTGTCAGGTTATTCAAGAAAAAAGAAATGACTCCTGTTTTGGAGTTGTTAGGTGTTGATAACAAGAAAAACTCAGGATATAATGTAAATCGAACAATAGTTGAAAATTTGCAAGATGCATTGAACAACATTAACAACTCAAGTCGAGGAGCTGATTTAAGTGCTGCACGTAGAGCATTGATGACTACTTTATCTAGTAGGAGGTTGACATAGAGAAAACAAGAACATGCAATTTATGATTTACTGAATGTATCTAGAAGAATTGTTCAAAGATATATTAGGAAGAGAAATATGTTAGATGAAAATATTCAAAAGAATTGGGTTAATATTTGTAGACTTCCTCGAAAAGACAAGATTTTTGAAGATGTAAAAAGATAGGTCATTGAATATTGGACCGCTCATGCTCATGTTTCTTCTAATAGAAGGGATACTTTACATATGAAAGATGAAGAGACCGGTATGAAAATTGCACACCCAAAACATTTTATAGATACAATACAAAGTGAATTGTTTGAATCATTCAAGCAAGAATTTCTAGATGTGAAAATATGTCAAAGAATGTTCGAGAGATTGCACCCTTTCTTTGTACACATAAATAAGGTACGTGAAACTTGTTTTTGCCAAAATTATATTGAGTTTCATCTATATTTGCAATCCTATAAAAAGGTTATGGCAGTAATTAATTCAGATATGGTCATCCCTGGAAGTACGACACTATTTTTGAAGTCTATTTTATGTGAGAAATTAGAAGATTCAGATGAGTTCAAAGTACAATGTATAAAGAGTGCATGCAGTGATTGTGGAGATTTACATAAATTTCTATAGAAATTTGAGAATATTAATCTTGCACCGCCAGTTTTGTGGAAGAGATTTGAATATGAGACATACCGAACTAAGACAGGAGATGAATCCAAAAAAATTATATTGAAGGAGAGTGAATTACCCTACCTTGAGTTTATGACCAGGTTTCATACTGTAATTTATCCACATAGCCAGCATTGTCATTGTGCACGATGGCAAGCTAAACAGTTTCATGATTCCAAAAATAGTTTTCCACCTGGTTGTATTCTTTTAGTTGTAGATTTTGAGGAGAACTATGCATTCTCTCCTCAAAAAGAGCTCCAAAGTCAATATTATCATTCTGGCCAAGTTGCAATATTTTTCCTGTGACCTATAGACACGCACAATTTGATTTGGATGAGGTAGAAAGTACCAGTCCAAATAAACACATTATCATCAAGGAGGTTCATTTCTATATCAGTGATGATAAAGTTCATGATAGGAGCTATGTGGCTCATTATTTTGCAATGTATTTTGAAGATATTGTGAATCACGGGATAAAAGCTTCACAACATTGGATTTGGTTTGATGGTTGTGCAGGTAAGTTTATGCACTTCAATTCATTTTCATTCTCATTGATTACTTACATTAAATTGTTATGGGATTGAACTATTTTCCATATAACTTAATCTTGCAAGACAATTTAAATCCACAAAAGCCTTTAATTGGCTAGCTATGCAACATGCTAGATGCAATGTTAAGTTTCTATGGAACTTCTTTGAAAGTGGACATGGAAAAGGAGAGCACGATGGAGCAGGAGCATGTGTGAAGTGTGCACTTCGCCAACATGAACTTGCAGGTACAAATTGCATGAACAGTACAGATAAATATATATCTAGATATAAATCAAATAGTATATAATTTAAACATATCTATCCATTTTCTTTAAACTGATAGTTCAACATTTATAGGTAACATGATAGAGAATTCAAAGAAAATTGTTGAATGGTGTGAAAATCATTTTGCTAGTCGGGACACCAAATACAACAAACGTTACTTTTGGGAAGTGAAAGGTAATTTATATTTTGTAGGAAAAATTTAAATTTAAATTTAATTTTGTGTTCATCTATGTTATCATAATTGTTGATCTAAAAATATGCAACTTTCATTTCATATTTGTAATAGATATAGACTGATCTAATCCTTACAATTGTCAAAGGATTGTTGGTATTAGAAGTTTACATCAATAGATGAGTACCGGATAACACAAGCCTCTATTGATTCAAGTAAGAGAAAAATCATGTTTTTGTGTTGATTGCATTGAGGACAATCCAATGAGTCAATGTGAGAATATTGCAAATGAATATGTTTCACGATGAGATATGAAGGAGTTAATCAGAATGCCTCCTTATGAAGATGATGACATTGACATAAACATTCATGATCCTATATATTCAGCTGATTACAAGCGTGTTTCTGATTTAGTTGTTACAGGTTCGTGCACAT
>MU224951.1:13647145-13684843 GCA_018584345.1 Thuja plicata | reverse complement strand
CCGATTCCTTAGAACCCGATCAGGTTCTAAAAAACTAAGGACAAAGGAGGATTTAGAGAGAGAGAGAGAGAGAGAGAGAGAGAGCATTCCTCTTTCCTCATAACCTAATCGGGTTGTGAGATCATAAAGGCTCAATGTTCCTAATTCCTTAGAACCTGATCGGGTTCTAAAAAATAAGAACAAAGGAGGATTGAGAGAGAGAGAGAGATGCACAATTTTTACTTCTTCATAACCCAATCGGGTTTTGAAGAAGTGAAAATTGTTCATTTTAATCTCTAGAACCCGATTGGGTTATGGAGGAGTTGAAAACGTCCTTTTTGATTTTTAGAACCGGATCAAGTTATTTGAAATTTAGAAACCCGATCAAGTTATGGCTTGGGAAGAGGCTTGGAAAACAACCCAAAAGATTGGAGGCTCATTTTCCCTCCATTTTTGTTCTTTTAGAAGTTTTTTCATCTTGTAAGATGAATTCTGAACTTTATCTTCATCAGGTTTGCAATTTTTCAATAGGGTAGCTATATAATTTTTACCATAATCTCATACGTCTTCTTAGCTTTCTAACCATATAAATTTTCTGTTTTTGGATAACATTAGCATAGTAAACTTTAATTTTCTTTACCAGTGCCTTGACAATCCTCACGGACATATGTCTACCATTTTTTAAATAACTTTTGATAAAATTAAACAAATTAAATATAAATTACATATTATTGTTCTACACATGATCCTATACACTTTTTAAAAAATAATTCATTTTCAATTATTATGATGCAAGTTATGCCCAGCGCACGAACATGTACCAAAATTTTAAGATGCGCAACTTAAAAAAATCACAGAAAAAAATACTCATCAGAAAATTACAAAAAAATATAGAACTTCTAGATCTCACTCTTACCTAACATCCTACAAAAGAGATTTTAAAAATATTAAATATAATGATATCGTTTGTACAGTGCACAGAAACAACTATGTTATGTTTTTTTGAAAAAAATCAGGAACAAGTTTTTCGTGCGCATGAGCTTTGACCCTCTTAATCTTAATAATAACAAATTTACACAATCCATGAATTTCACTATTATGCTTGTGGGAATGATTGTGTGTAATTTTTTAGCATCAACATTTCTGATCATACTCCATGATCCCTCTTAATCTTTTTGGTTTTTTAAAAACTTTAGTATTTTAGAAACTCGAATGAGAGTACTACAATTTTTATTTTTAACACATCTTCTTATTTTGAGTGCATGACCCTAAAAAATTTGTTCTAAGTTCAGGTTTACCCTATTTAATAAAAAAATGTCTCCACTTATACCCCCCTTTTTGGTTCACAACTTGGTGTACATACCCATGTTGAAAATAATTCGTCTAAGGAAAGCATTACATAAAATCTTGAATGAGGAGGTCAGGTTGTTGATACAAGTCCTTGAAGATTCAAAGGGAGCTTGAGCAACAAATGGAGAGTGCCAAGTCCTTTGCAGAGGATCAAAAAGCTCAAGAAGCAGCGTGGCTTCAAAATCTCCTTATTTGGTCAAACATTGGAGTCAGCTATAATTTATTGTGACAATCAAGCTGTGGGAATGTTCCCTCACTGAGAGGAAGTCTCTGTTAAGAGGGAGTCTTAACGTTCAGTTTTTCTTATTATATGATTTAATGCATTTTTCTCTGAGAGGGAGAAAATTTAGGTGAATGCCCTTGTTATGCACTTTTCTCTGAGAGAGAAATTTGAGGTAAAAGCACTTGAATGTATTTTTCTTTGAGATAGAGAAATTTAAGATGAAAGTCCTTGTAATGCATTTTTATTTCAGAGGGATAAATTTGAGGTGAAAGCCCTTGTAAAGCATTTTTCTCTGAGATGGATAAATTTGAGGTGAAAACCCTTTTTTCTCTTTTCACTCATGAGAGTAGCCATAGTGGATGTCATGTTGAGAGACTCTATTAAAACATCACATTGGGTGACTCTGTGGTGTGATATTGTGTTTATTTCACACATGAGAGTAGCCATGGTGAACATCCTATTGAGTGAATCCATGATTCTATCACATTGAGAGAATCCATGATAAAATTTTGGTTTCCTTCACAATAGGTGTAGCCATTGTGACTATCATATTGATAGACTCCATGACATTAGAATCTCGAAAAATATTCCTTTGCTAAGAGGAAGTGTTAATGGTTGTAGTTATAAGAGATATTTTCTATCCTGCTATGATGATTGACTTCTCCATGTGTTTGTATATTGGATTCTTTACCATAACTATAGGTCATTATTGTGCCATGAGAATGTGAAGTTGGAATGACTTGATTCATTACTGTTTTTGTTCATGCCTTTTGGAAATTTTCTCTCATACGTTTCCTTTATTCATTTTGTGGCTTTCATCTCTTGGTTTCGTACATTGAAGATATGAAATTTTGCATTGACCAGTTTATTCATATCATGGCTCCCATTTTTTTATGTTTGTGAATAAAGTCTAGAGAATATATAATGGCTCTTGGTGACATCTCTCGTCTTCCTTTATGCACTCTGGAGTTAGTGATTGGTGGAATATTAATCTTGCTTCTCTATTTCTGTGAATGGTTGAGGTTTGTGTATAATTTTTTTCTAGAGAAAAGCCAAGTCATCTTTCATTGGTGATGGATGATTATAATTCACAGAGATAGTATCTTTGATGCAATTTTAGTATGTGTATCGTGACAGAAATATGTGTATTGACCATCATAGATGATGACAATCTATCCATTTGCATTCACTTGATGTTTCTAAAGTTTTCTTGATTGTCTTTTTGGTATCTTTGATATCATGCATTCTTGGTAGCTGATAATGCTTCTTCCATGATGGGAGGCATTCTATTTGATATGAGTGTGGGTGTTTTTTTCTAAATTGAGTGATTTCTTTTGTGTAATTATCATGAGCATCACCATATTTTTGGTCATTATTATTTTTTACTTTCTAAGATCATTGTAAGTATTTGTGGTGCATAGAATCCATTGTTATGACATAGTAGCTTATTTAAACTATATATATTACAAGTTTCTATGTTATTGTGCACATATTACTATATATAGATCATTAAGAGTGTGCAATCACAAAGAATAATTTAGCCTGCGAGCGATGTAACTTTTAGACTGTGTTAAATCTAATAAACAAGTATTTTTTAGCGTGGCTGGGTTTTTCCCTCGAGTAGGAGGGTTTTCCTAGGGTATCTCTAGTGTTCTTGCATTTTGTTTTATCTATTCTTTATTTCAATGTTATTTTAGTTCGTAAAATTTAACACAAGGCATGCAATTTATAGCCAGATGAAGCATTAAATGTACATACCATAATTTTTTGAGATATTCATGATTGATAGAACAAAAGAAGCCCAATGTGATTAAGATGGGTGGCTGAGAATGATGTTGATTGGTTGAGATAGTTAGTTTTTAACAACATATCAGTTTAGACAGTGCTAGGCAATGGTCTGTGCCGACTAGGTAGTAGGCTATAATTAATTTATTTTAACTTCCCCTAGATTAATTATACTAATTATTATAAATATTCCCCCATAATCTAGAAAGGATGGGTCCTGACCTAAAGCCTTGTTAGGTACCCATTTACCATTATTTATATATCATAGTTGGAATTCACTAGAATCCCCGCTGAATGAAAACCATGAGACAATCATGTGACTTCTCGTAAGCCTAAAAGATGTCTAGGAAATGCAAATTTAGTTTAACTTAATTCCTTTGTAAATTTATCAGCAATCTGGTATTTTGTCTTGCAATATTGAAGATGGATAATATATTTCTAGATGAGATGCCTGATATAATGGTGATAGACCTCAATATATTTTGTGCAAGCATGACAAGCCGGACTCTCAAATAATGAGATGACACTTTGATTTCCACAATGAACTATAGAAGGTCCTGCCTGATGTTGCTAGAGTAGTGATAGAACAACTTGTAGAAAAGTTATTTCTTTAGCTTATTCATTTTCTATAGTATATTAAACCTATATAATAGATAGAGAAATAGTAGATTTCTTCTTACTACACCATGAAATAGGTCCTGAACCAAGATAGAGAACATAACATGTAGTTGATTTGTGGTCATCTGCACATCTTAACCAATCTGAATTTGAATTCTCAATCAGTTGTAGATATCCATGAGATGAACAATAAACACCCATTTTCAAAGTCCCTTGCACATATCTTAATATTATTTTTTCTTCTATCCAATGTGGAACCTTAGGAGAACTTAAAAATATTGAAACCACACTTACCACAAAAGAAATATCTAGTCAAGTGTGATTCAAGTACATAAGAATTTAAATAAATTGCTTGTATAAAGTAGGATCAACATCTTCAGCTTAACATTTGGCTTCCTTCCACTCCATGCTTCTTCAGGAGTAATGTGTTGTAAACATCTTGTGGGAGATCTATTTAAAACATGAGATGTAATATTGACTGCCTCAACCTATAGAAACAAGTGAAGACCCTTGGATGGTATAATACAATGTTCCATTTCCACTAAGGTCATATTCTTCCTTTCAATAATTCAATTTCATTGAGGAGTATATCTAATAGTCATTTCTCTCTTTATCCCATAATACTCAAAAAAAAGATTTGAAAATTTTATGTACATATTCTTCACCATTATCAATTATTATTCACTTAATCTTATTCCACTTTTCTTTTTCTACAAGAGCTTTACAAATTTCAAATTTGTTAAATAATTCATCCTTTTGCTTGAGAAAGTAGATCCAAACTTTCCTTGAAAAATCATCAATAGATGTTAAAATGTACCTAGCTCCTCCTTTTGATGTGAGATTCATAGGGCCATATAAATCACTATGGACAAGTTCAATACTTTTGCTTGCCCTCCATGTAGATCTTTCAAAAGTGTCTCTATATTGTTTACCAACCATGTATCGTTCCAACACTATTGTGTTTACCTTTATCCAAGGTAGTCCATGAACCATATTCATGTTTTAAAATGCAATAAAAATTTGATAATTTAAGTAAGCATATCTTTGATGTCATAGCTCACTTGTGGAGGATTTTGTAGAAATATAAGATTTCTTATCAACATATCCTAAAAATTTGTACATCTCATTGTTCTCAACTCCCTTTATAACTATTTTGTATCCATCATTAATATTCTTTCTTAAACATGTATCTAAATAAAGCTCCACCTTATAACCATGTTCATTTATTTGAGTCACTAAAAGAAGGTTTTTGGTTAACTTAGATACAAGATTTACATCAGTTATTTCCAATTGTTTACCATCATTTCCTTTCTTTGAAATTGTACCTATTCCTTAAATCTCATGTGAACTATCATCACCCAAAAAAATTCCTTGCACCTTTTGTTTTTTCTAATGAGCTAATTTTTTTTTATTGTAAGTCATATATTGGGTAGCTCCTTAAGCAATTTAACATACATTTCTTTAATTTCTTTGATTAGCTAAAGAGGCTATCATTATATAATGATCACCTTCTTCTTGAAAAATCTTTGATTGCCTTCTTTTATTAAATCTTCTTTGCAATTTCTTATAACATTGATCACTTTTATGCCCTTCTTGTTTACAATTATAACATATGATAGCGATTTCTCCTCTAAAATTATTTTTGTAATTTCTCTATTTATTTTGTTTCTTTGATAACTTTATCCATTTAGATTATCTATTGATTGATGCCACTGCCTTTGATTATATCTATGTTGATTCTCTTGATTTGTTCTTTGATTTTGATTTGATTTACCTTTATTGTAACTCTTATATTTTCCTCGAGCTATAAATGCTTGACTCTTGCTAGACCCACTTGTGAACTTTTTGAGTCTTTCTTCTTCATTCAACAAAGCACCATACAATTTTTTTGGTTTGATATTCTCAACTATTTTAGTTAGTTCCAATGTACAAATGAAATTATTATACTCATCTAGAAGACTTTCAATTAAAAAATCTATAATATCAGAGTCTTCATAGTGAACTTTCATCATTGCGTGTTGATTTCATAAGTTTTTCAATTTAGCAATATGATAAGTCATGATATCTCCTCCTTTCATTTTCAAATGAGTTAACCGTCTCTAATGTCCATCACTTTTAGTTTTCAAGTTCTTTCATACATTGTTTACAAAGTGTCCTATATTTCTTTTGTTATTTTTAAATTTTTAACATGGTACCTAATTCCTAGACTATTTTGCCATAAAATTGTAGCTTCTCCATTCATATCCATTTTATTTTATTTTTCATATTGGTTTTGATCTGGAGGTTTTTCTTCTGTTACTACCTCCCATAAACCTTTCATTTGTAAAATCAATTGCATCTCACATTTTCTACTTGCATAGTTTGAACTGACTAATTTTTCACTAACGACAATATTAGAGTTCACAAAAGTAGCCATATTAGAAACACAACGAAACACCCAAACATAAAAGTACACAAACATTTAGCATCTAGCAAATATTATGCCTAGATGTTGGCCTTCTTATAAGCCAAACAAACAAGGACTTAAAAAAACTTATGACTTACAAATATTAAGAGAGTTTCATCAATCTATTTAACTTGACAAGAAATTGCCATTTTCCACTTTTTCTCATTAATTATACTTAACCCCTTCACACTATAGAATCAAATTTTTTTCAAAATGCACTTACAAGAATAATGACTTCTAAATACACATGATCACCATATTACCAAACAACTCTGGAGCATACAACAATTTTAATCTTACAAAGAGACTTTTAGTTCTCATTAGAATCCGCAATCACACATAAGAAATCCCTCTTCAACTATTTGAAATAAATAAAGACCATTAACAACTTCTAAATTACATTAGCATTCAATACTTGACGAGGACATCCTCACCATATTAAAAGTAACGTTGATGAGAAAATACGTACGCAATCCAGTCCGGAAGGAGCATTCAAATAATTATCATAGATTGTAGGAATCTACTCGCTATAATTGAAAGTAACTGTTTTTCAATATCACAAAAAAAACACAGAAGATTAACAATATGCAAACAATGTGCAATACTGCCCCAGACAGCACCAAGACCTTATATCCTTCAATACATACCTTTCACAAACTCAAATGTGAGCTTTAGCAAACAACAATCTATCTTCATATCTTCCTCCTCCCAAGAATCTCTGATAGCTCACCTACTCTGATACCATGAGAAAAAAGAATAGAAAGATACTTAAACACAGCAAACACTATAAAGTATGTTACCAAATTGAAAGGATGTTAATAAATTGAACGCTGAAAATGCCTCAGCCACATGCAATTTATAACCAGATGAAGCATTAAATGTAGAGATCATAATTTGTTGAGATATTTATGCTGGATAGACCAAGGGAAGAATGTACAGACCATAATTTGTTGAGGCATTTATGCTGGATAGACCAAGAGAAGCCCAACTGGATTAAAATGGGCTACTGAGAACGACAGATCAGTTTGGAGGGTGCTGGACAATAGTCTGTGCCGACGAGGTGGTTGACTATAATTAATTTATTTCGACATGATAAAGTTATGCCGACATATCACTTCTTTTGTTATAATGATAGTAGATGGAATAAATTGCAAAAGACTGTGTCCAGAAGAAAGCCAAAGGAGTAACACATTTCTTTGCTATTAGTGGAACCCATTCCAAAAAAGAGTCATAGACTATACAAGAGACTTTCTCGCCTTGAGCTCAAATGAAACACTTCCAAACATTTTCAACGGGTATTTTTCCGTATCTGATCTCTTCTTCCTGTCGAAATCAGGAGTAAGCCCATCTGAAATTGTTTCAATCCTCATATTCTCCGAAGCTGAGTTGGCCATGTGCTCTCTTTTCACTTTGTTTATTATTTAGGGTATTTGAAGTTTCAAACCTAGACGACGTGCTGGTTGTTTTCTTGTGGACCACATTTAGTGCTCTTGTAAATGTTCTCAAATTCATAATGATTTCAACCACTTATGTAAGAACTTGTCCATTTTTCAATCATAATTTACGAATAAATCGAATATTTCAACATCTTATGATACAGTTCTGGATCTCCTCAAAAGATCAATCATAGATGGCATTACGTATGTGCTTTCGTCATCTCATTTTTCATTTTACTGCAATACAAATACAATGCATTCAACATCGAAACTGAAATACTTCAAAACTCTCAACAAAAGGTAAACCGATCAGGTGGGCATGTTGTAAAATCGATCATAAATGACCAGCAGTTAGTTGTATCGATCATAAACCTATTTCACTCACCGACCGTTCTACGTTTAGGTGTTGGCCTGCTATAAAATTACGTCCATTCTTAGAACTCTGAACAGACATTTCAGTTCTATTTATAGGCCTTGCATCTGGTCTTTGGAGCACAGAGTTCTTAAGTTTTGCTCTGTGGGCATTATCTTAAAGAAGTCGCCAAGCATTTTCAGTGAAATGGGGAGCTTAGGAGAGTTAGAGAAGAGGGCTCATGTAGTGGTTTTCCCTTACCCAGCCCAGGGTCACATGAATCCATTAATGGAGTTTGCCAAGAGGCTTGTCTGCAAAAACCTTCATGTGACCTTTATCACTACTGAGAGAATTAGAGAGCAAATGGTAAAAGCTCAGGAGGGGACTGCAGCTCATGTGACCAGTGCTTTGCAGGATATCAGAATTGAAACAATTTCAGACGGGCTCTCTCCTGATTTGGAGAAGACGAAAGATGCAGATATGATATTTGATTTGTTGAGAAAAGTGGGAGGTCTTACATTTGAAGAGGTGATAGAGAGGCTCAATTCCCAAGGTGAAAGAGTCTCTTGTATTGTCTACGATTCTCTGCTGGAATGGGTTCCCCATGTTGCCAGTAAGCTTAATATTCCTTCGGCGTTTTTCTCCACGCAGTCATGTGCAGTCTATTCCATCTATTATCATTTTTACACAGGAATGGGTAAAGCTTATCTCAATCCAAATATTAGCAGATTATTTTGGATTTTGTTTAGTATTTACAGTTTTTTGTTTGGATTTTGTTAGGATACAATTATGCCCATAGATCATAGATAGATGTAAGCTTGTTGCGTTTTTACACCAACATTAACTTATTTCCATGGTTTGCACATGTGTACATATGCTTAACTGAGAGCTGAAAATGATTTTGTTTGATAATGAAGAATTTGTTGTAGGCCCAGTTAGCTGGAAAAATGGAATGTTGTAGCTAGATATGGATAGTATTTAAGTTCTTGTAAAATTTTCTTTTCCTATTTATTTGCATATCTTTCTCTTTTTTGTTAATTTTCGATATTGACATTCCATTTTTATATTGTTGGTGTTTAGTGAAAGGAAAAGATGAAACAGGGAATATGAGAGATGTTATAGCAATACCAGGGCTTCCACAACTACGCCAATCAGACTTGCCATCCTTTCTACAGCCTTCCAATACAAATGATCCAGTGTTGCGAATCGTGATGAACCAATTCAGTACCATTTCCCAGGCCACATGGATATTGGGAAACTCCTTCGATGAATTGGAAATGGCAGAGATACAGTCCATGGATTCACTCCTTCCAATAAGAACAGTAGGTCCTCTTGTTCCCTCAGCTTTCCTAGATGGGAACAATCCACAAGACCAAGACGTGGGCACACATCTTTGGAAAACCGCAAACTGTATAGACTGGCTCAATACAAAGGAAGCCAAAACTGTTGTATATGTTTCCTTTGGCAGTTTGGCTGTGCTTTCCAAAGAGCAGAACATAGAAATAGCCCTTGGGCTGAAGGCCAGTCAGCACTCTTTTTTGTGGGTGATTCGTCCTGGTGATAACAAAGAAGAAAGTAACAACACCGATGAGTTTCTAGAGGGTTTCCTTAAGGAAACTATAGATCAAGGGCTTGTTGTGTCATGGTGTCCACAGATGGCAGTTCTAAATCATCCTTCTGTGGGTATGTTTGTGACACACAGTGGATGGAATTCCACATTAGAGAGCTTAAGCTCAGGGTTGCCTGTCCTAGCTATTCCTCAGTGGAGTGATCAATCAACTAATTGTATGTATATTGAAGAGGTGTGGAAGACTGGGATAAGATTGAATAGACTAGGAGATGGGCTGGTTGGGAGGGATGTGGTGGAGAAATCCATTAAGAGAGTTATGGAAAGTGATGAAGGTTTGGAGTTGAGGAAGAATGCTTTGCAGTGGAAGACATTAGCAAAGAAAGCAATGATGAGAGGCGGGTCTTCTGATAAGAATATCGATTGGTTTATTCATGAAGTCATTGCTAGCACAACACTGGCTTGACACATAATTATTCTTTGGAACTTAAGAAAAATTCTCTTAAGAGAGAATTCTAAAGTGTGGAATGTATAATGGTTTGTCATGTTCATTTATTGATATATTATGTGCTTGTGATTGTTGCATTCTACACATTCAATTGCAATTAACTTAGTAGGTATATACAAAACGGACAAGTAGCAGGCACCATTCTCACTATCTTATATCAAATCGTTGCACACCCCATGGTCATATATTATTGCTTTCCTTTCATGAAGACTTCCAGATATTGTGGGAACCCTACGCGTACTTAGAGAAAATTAGTCTTAAACATTAAAAAAGAACCCAACGCTTCAAGTCAAGAAGGATTAATGTAAAATCCAACGGAAAAAGTTGAACTCAAATTTGAGGTGAATTCTTTATAGGAACATCCCATATCTAAAAACAGTTTTTTATCGATTAAAAATATGTTATCTTTGTTTATTAGTCCCTGCCTTATAAGGAGAAGCTTAATGTTTTTAACCTCATTATTTTCAATCAATCTCTGTTTAGGAAACTGTGCCAAAACTTCTATCCCATGGTCGGTCATGATTTCTTTATTAAAATGATTTTTCTTTTGTTTTTTTCACTTTTTTAATTGACACTTCTATTTTTGCAAGCGGTTTTCCATTTTTTTATTAAAAATTTGAAAAAATATTTTCTTACAAATAAACAATGAGGGGGTGAAAAATATAAGAAGCATTTATTAATGTTTTCATTAATTAAATGATTTGGAAAGTGTTTTGTAAGGAATATTTCCTTCGGTATCTTAATGTTTGAAGTCTAATATTTTCGTGAATGATTTTGTTTATGGAAAATTGTAAAAAAAATGTTTATACTATGGTCTACAATTGTTTCTTTATTAAAATTGATTTTCCACTGTTTTTTTGTATTTTCTCATTGCTCGCTGAGATTTTCCCCATTGTTTTATTTTTTCCATTTCAAATGTGGCTAGTCACAAATAAAAAATTAGGCGAAGTGAAACTTTAAACTACTTAGATATGTTTCCTCACTTCCCTGACAAATACATTACACGTGGAGTGTAGTAGAGGTGGGAAACATGACATGCTTTCAAGGGCTCAGAGCCTCAAATGCAGGCATCATATGCTTCCACATTTTGATTATATGCCTATTAGGGTCATCTACATAATTCCTTCCCTCTGACAAATGTGTTATCGATTATTTTTAATTCACATCTTTAAGGGTGCGATTAACATGAGAAGTAGAGATAGAAAAAGAAAAATGAGGATAGAGTAGTACACCTCGTCATTTAAGAGTTGGTGCATAGCAACGTTAATGCCCTGGTTCATCATCTCAAAGCTGGTGCATAGGTAAATCCTCCCAACTCTTAACATTCTCACTCAAAAAAAGCATTGCTTGTGCTATACACCCATTTTCCCAAAAACAATTCTTAGGGTAAAATCTATATTTGTTGAGAGTGTTTATAAGTATGTAGTAGAAGCAAACGACTAAGAAGGCATTGTGTGTTAGTCCACCATTTAAATTCTTTGTTCCCATTGATGATAAAATTTCGGATCCGAGTCATTATGCAAGTGCAACTACAACAATTGAATTGTGATCTATGAATCTTTCCAAGGCCTTCCTCTTTCTCTCTCTCGTTTCTTGCTTGGGCGAGTTCAATTCTAACTAGACTTACATTACATGCAAATTCTTGTTATGTCTTTACATTTTAATCTTGGTTCTATTTTGGATATGCGTCAACATTTCATCTATAGAGCTGAGTTTGAATGCATATTATTAATGGATGCTTGTGATATTCATATGCATTTTTATTATTTTATAAATAACCTAGTTGACCTCATTTTTCCATAAGAAAAATATCTTATACTTTAGAAACAAGAGTTATTACCTTGAGATAGTAGAATTAGGGATAGAAGGGAAGAGTTTGTTCCCTCACTTCAACCATTTTCTGTATTGCATAGTTTAATAATGATGTAGATAATAAGAATCAAATGCTTGGGTTTGTTTTTAACAAGAATATAATCTATCTAGACTTGTCAATCGATACATACAGAGCCAACTATATTAATGACAAAAAATATACACAAAGATAGAAAGACCCTACAAATACATTAACTAGAATTTTAGAAGGATATTTTTAGGAGAGAAAAGAGAGGAGAATGAATCTTAAGCAGTTGATCATCTAAACCTTTTCATTACAATTTTTTAAAGAAATTAATTTAAATATTTATAATTTAGTAATTAGATATTGAAGGCATGTCCAACTATTGAAAAATAGTAGGGCCACATCTTATCTTTTCAAATAAAAAGTACGCCACTTTCTGTGTGTGTGTGTGTGTGTGTGTGTAGAATAAGGTCAAATAGTGGGGTTCACCACTTAGTGTGCTGGTTAAGTGGTGGTGGTGTTATTGTCTCCACCTAGGTTCAAACCCCTGCTGGGCCATTGTGATCGCAGGCTTGTCCCTTCCCTAAACCAATGCGCTCATGGGTTTGGGCCTCATCTAGAAAATTTTGATGAGATAATTTTCTCAAATCACTAAAATTCTATGAAAGAACTATAGCATTTTATGGAAATAGAGAAGTGAAAATATAAAGTGTAAATGATCCTAGATTCAACCATATTCTTTTAATCATTTTCATTTTCTTTGATAACCTTTCCTTTTCAATTTGAAGACTTTATTTGTACCAATATTTTTGTTTCATACTTAATGGAGAAGGATTTTTACTTTAAACTTTATTGTGAGCACCATCTTTATATTTGAACCAATATTTTAAAGATTTTTTTCCCTATCCAATGTAGAAGGATTTTCACTTTTAAATTTAGCCTTAGCATCATCTTTATGAACAAAATTTGACATCATAAAATTTGTAGAATTTTTAATGAAACATCAAAATTAGAATTGCAACCTTTAATCTGAACAACCCGAGACTTTTACTTCAACCATCCATAGGTCATACAAAATGAGAAAGAGGGGTCCCTTCACCAAAATTATATCTACAATTTAGAAGAAATTTGATTTTATATAGAAATTAATAAATTTAACTCACAAATCCTATTACTTTTAACTCGTGTAATTTATTTTTACACTTAAAATTCCTAACGAAAACGAGGTTCTTGCTGTTTGATTTTAGAATACTTTGGATGCTCTTTTATTTTTGTCAAATTCTTATAGATTTAAATCACTTATGTGAGAACTTGTCTATTTTCAATTATAACTTGAAAATAAAGCAAACATTTGCGCTTCATATGACAATACACATAAAAGTTTCTCGACCTCATCATCAACAAACAAATCATAAATGTCTACAAAACAAATTCAATGCACCCGACCGAAGGTAAACTTATCGGTGGACACACTGTAAAATTGATAATAGACGACCAGTAGTTGGCTGTATCTATCTATCCATATGCACGTCAATGGCAGTAGATTGAAAAGTTGGCAGGATTGAATTTCTAATCAATAATTATGAATCAAGCCAGTGTTGTTCTAGCAATTACTTCATGAATTAAAAAACCAATATTCTTATCGGAAGACCCACCTTTCACCATTGCTTTCCTTGTTAACGTCCTCCACTGCAGAGCATTCTTCCTTAATTCCAAACCTTCATCACTTTCCATGACTCTTTTAACAGATCTCTCCACCTCATCCCTGCCAACAAGTCTATCTCCTAATTTATTCAATCTTATTCCATTCTTCCACACATCTTCAAGATACATAGAATTAGTTGTTTGATCGCTCCACTGAGAAATAGTTAGGACAAGTGACCCTGAACTGAGGCCCTCTAATGTAGAATTCCATCGACAGTGTGTGATAAAAATACCCACAAAGGGATGATTAAGTACTGCCCTCTGTGGACACCATGATATAACTAGCCCTTGATCAATAGTTTCCTCAAGGAAACCCTCTAGAAACTAATCTGCATTTTTACTTTCTTCTTTGTTAGATCAGGACGAAACACCCACAAAAAAGAATGCTTACTGGCCTTCAGCCCAAGCGCTATTTCTATTATCTGCTCTTTCGAGAGGACGGCTAAACTGCCAAAGGAAACATACACAACAGTTGATGTTTCCTTTGTATTGAGCCAATCTATACAGTTTGCTGTTTTCCAAAGATGTGTGCCCACGTCTTGGTCTTGTGGATGTTTCCATCTAGGAAAGCTGAGGGAACAAGAGGGCCTACTGTTCTTATTGGAAGGACTGAATCCCTGGACTGTATCTCTGCCATTTCCAATTCATCAAAAGAGTTTCCTAGAACCCATCTAGCCTGAGAAATGGTACTGAATTGGTTGATCACCAGTCGCAACAATGGCTCATTTGTATTTGAAGGCTGTAGAAAGGTGGGCAAGTATGATTGGAATAGTTGTGGAAGCCCTGGTATTTCTTTCACATCTCTCACATTCCCTGCTTCATCATTTGCTTTCACTGAACACCAATATTATAAAGTGGAAATCAATATTTAAAATTAAGAAAATAGAGAAACATATGCTGATAAATAGAAGGAACAAATTTTCCGAGAACTTTCATATTATTTATATCTAGTTACAACATTCCATTTTCCCAGTTAACCGGCCCCATTATAAATACTTTTGAAATAATTTATCATCAAATAAAATCATTTTCAGCTCTCAATTAAGCATATACATTTTCATAAGATAAGATACTGTAAAAAAACAGGAAGCTTACACCTATGTGCGGACATAGGTGTACCCTAACAAAACAAAACAAATCCCTAAAATACTAAACAAAATAAAAAATGGTCTCTTAATAATTGGATTGAGATAAGCTTACTCATTCTTGTGTAAAAATGATAATAGATGGAGTAAACTGCACATGACTGCGTCCAAAATAACGCTGAAAGAACATTAAACTTGTTTACAATATGAGGAACACATTCCAGCAGAGCATCATAGACAATGCAGGAGACTCTATCACGTTGAGAATTGAGCCTCTCTATCACTCGTTCGGATGTCAAACCTCCCACCTTTCTCAACATATCAATTCTCATGTCTACATCTTTCGTATCCTCAGACAGTCCATCTGAAATTGTTTCAATTCTGGTATCCTGCAAAGCACTCGTCACATGAGCAGCAGCTCCCTCCTGAGCTTTTTCCATTCGCTCTCTAACTCTCTATGTGGTGATGAAGGTCACATGGAGGTTTTTGCAGACAAGCCTCTTGGCAAACTCCATTAATGGATTCATATGACGTTGGACTGGGTAAGGAAAAAACCACTACATGAGGTTTCTGCTGATCCAATGAGGGATGTTTGAATGCAACTCAGGGCTTCACTGCTTCGTAATGACCCCACTGCATTGTATTTATAAGTAAATTGCAAGATGGATTGTTTTGTCTTGACAAATAATGTGATGGAATTGCTTACATAAATGCAGTTCAGCTATGAAGCGAGCCACCAATTATGGCACAGAATCAACCATTTTCTTTTATTTATAAATTAAATTAAAAATACAATACAATTGATTTATATTTTTAATTTGATTAATAAATAACAGGAAATAGTTTAATCAGGTCAATTCTTTTTTGGATAGACACTCTCCTTACCTTTATAAAAAGATTAAAAGCTGAAATGAATAATTTGATAGATTTAGGGAGTAAGTGTATGTTGTAGTAGTTGAAAATTAGGTTTGACTTTTAGATTTAATTTTTTTCTTGGAAGTTATGATAGTGTGTTAGGACTTGTTATAGAAGTTATCATGGTGTGTTAGGACTTCATTTTGTGGATCTAACTAGATATTATTTCTTTCGTATTGATGAAAAAAAATTTAGTTGAATTTTTAAGAATACTCATTAATTTTATTTGAATAATTCTTTTAAATACACAATTAATTTCATATGAACTAGCTCTTAAGAATACACAATAGTTTCCTTTCAAAAACATGTCGTCTTAGTTCAAATAATCTTATCATATTATTCTATCTCTAAATATATCTTAGATCATTTTCTTGCCCCAAAATATCAATATCAATCACACATTTATCAATACCAAGAACATCAATTCTTTAGATTTGACTTAGTTTAAATTATCAAAATGATTAACGTACATCCTTACTAACAATTCATGTATTTTACTTAGGATCATGTTAATATACTTTATAAATTTTTATTAATTAATGCTATAAAATTAAAGTTTATTTTAACTATAATAAACTTAATTAAAAAATTTTAATTCACTTAATCTGCTTTGAATAATCATATAAATTCATATTAAAATGTATTTCATAATATTCTATAAGTTTTATAATACATGTTTGACAATAACAAGTAAATTTTAAGGAAAAGCATGTTCAATAAAAAATAGGAGAAAGTATCATAATAAAATAACATATTACAAATTAGACATTTAGAAAAATTCTTATGAAGACATAATCTTGCAAAATTTCATGGCATAATGATCTCATTTGGTGGTCAAATTCTTGCTTAAAAATTAAAAATTTCTCCAAAAAATCTATGAACACTAATGAGATGGCATAATTAAGCCCTTCAAATTAATTCTTTCAAAGGTCCCTTCCATAAAATATTTTACATGTGTAACAATTGAAATAAAAAAAGGGGCCTTCATTCGAAGGTACCCACCATCATTCAAATGTTCTGATTAAATTAATCAGGAAATGGCCTGAAGCCAACATAGCAAAATAACACCAAGTCTTAAGATAGAATGAAAGGAATTCACGAGAAGTGAATTAAACCAGCAAAACAAAAAAAATACTTACAACAAAAGGAACAAGAAACAAAATAGCCACAATTTATAATTAACTAACACATAAAATTAAACAAATGATAGATTAATCTCCTTCCAATCTTCATCAAGCTCCTTGAGAGTATCTAGAAAGGAAGTCCTTCTAGAAGGACATAAAAACCACATCAAAAGAAGTCCCCTCTTTACCTAGTTGAGAAACAACCTGCAAAATTTCCTCACACTTCCTTCGTTTAGCTTTCCTCAATTCATGTTCCTCCTATAGAGTATGAAGGAATAATTCATTTTCTCCATCATCTACTTGCTAAAACTTACCACGTCTGCCATATTTTTGTAGACTTGGGTTTGGTTTTCTTTGACATTTTCTAGGGTCTGAAGCATCTCCTACTTCTCCTCATCCGAGCGAATGAGAGCCTTCGGCTAACGGATTTGATCTTCCATAATTTCCCATTCATCCAATTTTTTTGCTAGTTCGTCAGTCACCTGCCAAACACTATCATTTTCCTTGGTGTGGGACCAATCCCCTCCTTTGGCTTTAGCCTCTAAACCAACTTTGAGCTTATTAATATTTTTCCTAATGGTGTGCAATTGTACAATGAGCTAATTGATAATGACATTTTTGGTGCTTGTAAAGGATGCATGACTTGCCCACCTTATTCATAATCTGAGCATAATTTGGTAGTTCATCAATAGGGGTGGGATTATGAGAATATGGAGGGGAAACATTTTGAGAGATCTCAGGGTCATCTGAGTACAATTGAGCAATAGAAACATGGAACAAGGGATTGTGGGCCTGGATGGGAGGTTTGACATGGGTAGTATCAGGGGTGCACTATGACCTATTGGACCAAGAGGAAGAAGAATCCTTAGAAACAACAACCATTTTTTCCAATTCTTTATCTTTTATTAAGGCTTTAAGTTTGGCTTTGATGCAGGAGCATCCTAGGATCTTTGGAAATCTTGTATCAAACAAAAATATGTTTTTCTTTTATTCTTTTGGAGGCTACTCAATGAAGTACTTTGTTACCTTGTTGCTCGAGTATGCTTGTTTCAAGTTACTTTTTGTCTCTCAAGTATGCTTGGCACGAGTTGTTTTCTGTTGCTCGGTGTTCTCTTTTCCTAAGTCATTTTCTATTGCTCGGGGTGCTCTTTGCCCAAATCATTTTCTGTTGGTCAGGGTTCTCTTTGCTCGAGTCATTTTCTGTTTATTGGTCATCCTTTGCATGAGTTGTTTATTTTGGAGTTGGATCTGGTGGTTGAATTCTGCATTTAATTTAGATTGTGGAATTAATAATGGATCTCTCATTGGGGATTTTGTGGACCTAAATCTAGGTTGGGGTTTTCTTCAATGTTTTTAATTGTAGACTGACTAGTTGGTTGCCTTTTGTAATTAAGTGGCATTTGCTCTTATTTTAGGGCATCAGATTGGGGGGCAGATTGAAGTGTTAGATCTGAGAATCTGGATTGAGAGTTGTATGTCTTAAAGAAGTTCTGTAGTAGATCTTGAGTAGTATCTTTGTATTTGGTCATAACCGGGAAGACCTTATAGCCTGACATGTTGGATGTCATGGTTTATCTATAATAATAGAGAACTGAATGTTGATTATATTTCTTTGTATTTGGTTGTTTCTGCTATTAGGGTTATTGGTTGCAAGTTTGGACAATCCTTTATTGAATCCTCCATACTTGACTACATCATGTGGTATCAGAACAGAGTTTCAATTGCTGGAGAAGGAGTTAGATTTCAAATTTCTGGAGCTTTGTGGAGCGAAGATGCCTCCAAATAAAACTCACGAGATCACAGAGGAAGAACCGAAGGAGGAATTTAGTATTGAAGATTTTTGAGCTTTGCAGAAATAAGTGCAAAATCTGCGAGAGGAGTTGCAAAGAAAGAATGTGTCTAGAGAAAAAAAAATAATGGTGAAGAGTCTAATGAAGAAGAACATTTCGAGGAAGCTGAAGAAGATGTCAGAGATCCAGAGGAGGCTAGATTTCTGAGAGCCGTGTCTAAAATTGGGTAAATACCTAAGATTGAAGTTTCTGCATTTGCTGGAAGCCTTAGGCCGAAAGAGTTGATTGATTGGATTAATGAAATGGATGAGTACTTTGAGTATTAAGAAGTGGAAGATCCTGATAGAGTTCAGTTTTCAAAGACAAAGCTAAAAGGTCATGCAAACATATGGTGGAGAGAAGATCAATTGGAAAGAATTCGAAGAGGTAAAGACAAGATCATCAGATGGAAACGAATGGTTGAAAAGTTGAAGAAACAATTCAATCCAGTGGATTACGAATTGGATATGTTCAAGAAGATGCAAGGTTTTAGGTAGATAAACAAATCAGTGCAAGAGTATACTCAAGAGTTTTATCAGATCCTGATTAGGACTAGACATTCAAAAGATGACAAGGAGAAATTTTCTAGATATATCTATGGCTTGAGACCTAGTATTAAGGAAGAGTTTCTTACTATTCAGATGAAAACCATAGGAAATGCTTATCATATGGCATTGAAGATCGAGGAGAAGCTGAACAAGAAGTTTGATAGCAGACATAATAAAAAAAATCAAGGTGGTAATACTAATGATACAACTGCTGAGACTAAGGTGGTGGATAATCCTAAATAGACGGAGGTTGGATCTAGTAGTAGTCAAACCACTAAGGATTGCAATCGTGGGTATGGTAGAAGAGGAAGAAGTGATTTCAGTGGTACTTGTTTTTAGTGTGGTGAGAAGGGACATAGGTCCTAGTCATGTCCTCAAAAGAAGTTCACCCTGACAACCAAGGAAACCTCTATGAATTTTGTAGAAGAAGGTGAAGTTATGATCACTAGAAGGCTGGTTGCATGTATTAATGAACTAGTTGAGAAAAGAAATTTGTTCAAAACTAGATGTAAGTTCAAGAATAAGGTATGTAATGTCATAATTAATGGTGGCAGTTCTTAGAAATTTTTTTAGATGAGATGGTTGGTAAGTTAAATTTGGGAAGAAGAAAACATCCTAATCCTTATCAGATTAGTTGGATACAAGATGTGTCTAAGGTTAGGGTTGAGGAACAATACCTTGTTAAATTTAAGATTGGATCTTATTATGATGAGATATTATATGATGTGTTGCCTATGGATGCGTGTCACATGTTGCTCGGTAGACCTTGGAAATATTAAAAACATATTATGTTTGATGATTGTGAAAATACCTATGTGGTGAGGCAAGATGGATCCATGCATAAACTGTTACCTTTACAGAAAGCGGGGACTAAGGGATGTAGAGTTATCAAATGTTGTCTGAATAATAGTGAAAAACATGACGAAAAGAGAATTGATGTATCTATGGGTGAAAGGAAGGAGAATTTGAAGGGACAAGATAATCAAACCTCTAAGGAACTTACATAAATTAAGAAACAGATGATATTTTTGGTTGAGATAGTGCAACAGGTGTTGACACTAGTGACAGAGAGAGATGCAGATGATACCGAGTTGATAAATCAGTCAGATGAGAATGAGGTTCATAAAAACATTGATAGTATCAAAATTATCACGAATGATCAGTGTCAACTACTTTCAGTTGTAGGCAGAAGATATGAGAAAAGTTTTGGAATGATGCATTTTTCGAATTGGACAATGGACAGAGTCAAGACCGCATAGAATGAAGGGAAAGAGGAGACATGGGTTAAGAACAATTATGGAATAAATGTTTTGATTCCCTTAAGATGTTGATTATTTCCTTTATGAGAACATATTCTTTACGGGGGTAATCTAATGTAGGAGCATCCTAGGATCCTTGGCAATCTTGTATAAAAAAATGTTTTTATTTTATTATTTTGGAGGTTGCTTGGTGAAGTACTTCATTACCTTGTTGCTCGGGTATGCTTGTTCTGAGTTTCTTTCTGTCACTCAGGTATGCTTAGCCTGAGTTTTTTTTGTTGCTCGGGGTGCTCTTTTCCCAAGTCATTTTCTATTGCTTGGGGTGCTCTTTGCTTGAGTTATTTTCTGTTACTTGGTCATCCTTTGACCGAGTTGTTTATTTTGGAGTTGGATCTGGTGGCCGACTTCTACATTTAATTTAGATTGAAACTCTAATAATGGATCTCTCATTAGGGATTATGTGCACCTAAATCTAGGTCGGGGGTTTCTCCAATGTTTTTTTTATTGTAGGTCGACCTATTGGTTTCCTTTTGTATTTAAGTGGTATTTTCTCTTAGTTTAGGGCATCAAATTTGAGGGCAAATCGAAGTGTTGGATCTGAGAATCTGGATCAAGATTTGTATGTCTTAAAGAATATCTATAGTAGATCTTGAGTAGTATCTTTGTATTTTCCCATAACCAGGAAGGCGTTACAGCCCAACATGTTGGATGTAATTTTTTATCTATGATAATAGAGATCTGAATGTTGATTATATTTCCATGTATTTGGTTGTTTTTTCTATTATGGTTATTGGCTGCAAGTTTGGACAATCCTTCATTTCATCCTCCATACTTGACTGCATCAGGGTTTCCTTAGGATATTAATTGTAGTCAAACTAGGAGGTGGAAAAACTATACCAAATGGGGAAGCCATATTACTATCCATAGGGTTATTTAAATCCACAATCAAACTAGGTTATTTTGGGCCTACCTCCAGGGTCAAAGCTAGATGGAAATTACATAAGTGAAGGACTAGACCTTGATGAAGAGGAGGACCCGTATTATTTTTTGATTTCATGAGAGACTAAGATGGGGATAACAAAAAATAAAAAGGAAAAATGGTTTAATATTATGACAAAAAATATTTAACATAGGGAAACAATGAGAATGAAATTATTTGAACCTTCCCTCGAGGGTGATAAATTTGACCAACACCAGTGTCACATATTTCCATTCACTAGGAATTTCTTCATGGTTGAAATTATTTTGTAAAAGAGGAAAATTTTCACCTAGACCAAGAAATATTTTGAGGTCCTATTTGTAATGGCCATTAGAGTTTTTGGGAATGGCCTTTCCTTCTGCAACCATAATAGTAGACACAAAAATCAATTCCACCGAGACCACAAATGAAAATCCACCAATATTAACCCTCCCTTGGTCCCAAGACTTGACAAATTTCTCAGAAAGCTCCGGCGTGAAACCCTTCATACCCTAAATATACTTATCTAGATGACGTGTCTAGACAATTTATAGGAAAAAGGATGTTTTTTTTCCTTGAAATCATCATAATGTTTTTAGTTCTATTTAAATAAGGTCTCCTCCCATGGTTTCGTTGATTTTAGTCCTAGAGAAAAGAGAAATGGTAGACAAAATAGTAATATATATTCTGAGAAAGCCTGGAAGAATAATCACAAAAAATCTAACAACCATAAGATAATATTGTTGGAATTATTAGGTATTGAGAGGGGGGGTGAATCAGTCTAATCTGATAGTAAACAAATTCAACCACTAATCTAAATAATTTTTGAATTACTTTCCAAACCATAAAGCATATAAATGATGCAAACACATAAAAGAATGTAATATCTAGCATCCACAAATTCATCACACATAACATAAATATTTTATTATGGAAACCCTTGGTTAGAGGGAGAAAATCATGGTGGGGATGACACCGACTATCCTAATACTGCAGTAAATAATTTTTCCATGTTAGTAGCTACAAATACCCTTTCTAAGGGTTCTCCCTATTAGGAGTCACTAGTACAATGTTAGGAGTACAATAAGATCAGCTATGATCTACCTTTCTAGAGGATTTCAAAACTTAATAAAGAATTTTCCATGTTAAAGGATTTACCAAAAAAACCTGTTAAATTTTACCCGGTTAAGGGATTTTGCTTGCCGCAAATATTAGGGAACAACAAGATGAGTCATATTGATGTAGCACTGATTTCTTATTAGGTTGAATCTGTTCTCTGTACTCTGTAACTTCTCTTTGATCTTTGTCTTTCAACTTTCTAATCATAACCTCAAATTGAAATCACAAAACCCTAATTGCATCACCTACAACAACTTCTACAACTCTTACAACTTTACTTTTTTTCAATATGAGAAATTCCCAGTATATATAGAAATCGCACCGACATAAAATGACCTTCAAATTACTTTCCCGTGAAAATTCCACATGTCAAAGTGATAATGTTGATGTATAAATTTTTTTTATCATGACTGTGGTAGGTAAAGATAAGATTTGCAAGTTATATCTCCAAAGTAATAAAACATGCTTTGACTTCTCTAATGCAACACCTCAAATCTGACTTAAATGATTACATTGATCTCATAAATGTAAAAAAATTAAATTTATAACCTCTATTCCATGTCATCATATCATTATAAATCATCGCACATACTGTACCGCTCGCCGATCTGTGATTTATCAAATGTTACTCAAGAACTCTTGAATTCTACCTATCTAAATGTATGAGACAACAAAAACTCTTTCTCTGATCAACCACATAAGTTGTAGTTGGAACCAGAGTGAAATCTCAACATGTTGATGTTGTATCTGTGACCGCTCCTCATAATTTCACTTCTACCATGATTATCACCAAAATGGCATTCTCACTATCTACTGATCTTCTGGACTTGGCTAATTTTCTACATTACCTTCTTAAAAATTGTGGCTTGACTTCACGTATTTTATTTCATGATTTTTCTGACTTTGTTGTCATCAATGACAACCAAATAAGTGATTCCTTATGACTACACCCAAAAATGCATCGCAGTACCAAAAATCTCCCCCTTTGGCATTAATAGAAAACACATGCTAATAAACACATGCTAACTGCTTACAATCGTTCAATCATAATCTCAATATCAACTTATGACTCCCTAACATATTACTCCCTATACATATAGTCCCCCTTTGATAATAATGAAAAAAGTACACAAACTAAAATATATGTACACTTAAAACAAATTTTACTTACATCCTATCAAAGATAACGATGAATTTTATCTTTTCTGAATCCAAGGATGTTTCCCATAACTTCTGCAAGTATCCTATAGCAATGATTTTCTCAATCAAACCAGAAGAAAGCTCTTTCATTCTATCTAGAGTGCTCATGCTTGGTAAGGAAAGTATGTATTCTTCCTTCTTCACATTCAATTCTATGACTTCTACTATAGGGGACAGGGATAATTGAAGTTCCAATCAAGTAAGAATTACATTCTCTCGCTCATTCAAAATCTTCTTAAGCTTGTGTGAAATTTTATTGACCTCACTACTATAAGTAGTGACTGAGTTTGACATAGGATCAAGCTAACAACTTAGGTTCTCCAACTCCTTCTGAGATTGAGCTCCTTTTTGTTCCAAATCTTGTAAAAAAATCAGAAGTCCTTGATACTTTAATAAATAATTGACCTGCCTCAGTCAATGTAGACTTAACTTCCTTTATTAAATCTAACAATTTGATCCTATCTGCAGTAATATTCTCCATTATCTTACCTATCATCTTCTTCTCTAAGTTCTCCTCTGTAAGCTTTACAACTATTTTCTACAAATCTAGGCCTTGATCTAGAATTTCCTTTATAATAGTGTCCATCGCATCAATAAGAGTATCATCTTCATCATATTCTACATCAAGAACTAACTAAGTTAGAATGTGTCTAGTTTGTCTTAAGACTCTTGTCTTCTTCTTAGATCTGAACTTGTCGTTCGCAACCTTTTTCTTCAATTGTTCTAAATTTTTTATCAATTCCTTAGGATTCAACTTAGATATATTGACTGGTGTGGTCAATGTTTCTTCTTATTCAACTTCCTCTTCTTCCTCTTCTAGAACATGTACCTATTTATGTCTCTTCTTTACACTTGAACCTTCAAGAATTAATTTTCTTTTTGTCTCAAGTTCTGCTTTATTTTTTTCTATGTATCCTCCTTCTGACTATCTACTACTTTCTCTTCTTCCTTCTCAGAAATCAATTCCTTTGTATGCTCCATAGGAGATGGTGAGAATGAATCTTCTTTACTTATAATGTACAAAATTTAAATTTCATCTCCACCTATTTTTGATAAACCAAGATTTTGTGATCCAATGTTTTGCACCAAGTTAGGGACATCAAAAACAACATCCCCAATTAACTGATCTACAAAAAAAGTTTCATCTCCCTGCATAGGTTCATTGGATTCTTCTTGAGCTTGTTGTTCTTGTGCTACTACCTCCTTTATCTGTAGTAACTTCTTCCATATCTCAACAGTCTCAATATGTACATTTTGTGTATTATAAATTAGAAGTTTAGCTTCTCTACTCTTTATTTTGAATTTGCGCTTATGAACATCAATCATTATCTTAGTTTAGGGTGCACTTGGATTAGTTCTCTTTCTATAATTTATCTATACAACTACAATGCAATGCTCCATCTAGCATCAATCAAATGATATAGTTCATCAGGAATGCAAGAATGAATCTCTAAAGGTGTTCTGTGAAATTTGTGGAAATGATACAAAATTGCATCCTCTAAGTTCTTCTTGTGTTCATCACTACCCAAAGTGTACAATTTTCCAACTGTAGCAAGTCTATGATTGTCAACAATTCCTTTTGCAATATCATAAATAGAAGGGGCCTTATTTATCTCACCACTCTATTTCAGTTCAAGCACATCCTTGTCCATTTTTTTCATTTCTTCCTCATCCTCTTCAGTTTCCTTTTGACCATCCTTCTCCTCTGTCAATTTCCTCTTCCTCTTGTAGTTTTCTTTGGATAAGGAATTCTTTGACCTTTCTTCCTTGTTGATTCCACTTTAGAAAAATTCACTACTAGATGGTTTTCTCTCTTTTCTCTTTACCTTAGCATAAGTTAAAGGAATGTTCGCTAAAGGATCTTTAGTTTTAGTTGTAGAAGTGCAAGATTTTCCCACATCACTACATCCAAAATTCTTCTCTAGGTTAGATAATATTCTCCTTGTTTTCCTTTTGATGACCGCTTTCTTCAGTTCCTTTTGAATTTTGACAAATGCTTCATCATGGGCTCTAAATCTCTTTTCTTGTTTGTCTAAGGGTTTTGACAACAATTAATCAACATGTTAAGGTACTAAATCACCCTCTCCTTCATATCCAATGGGAGGAAGCCAATATGTGCTAGGTTGCATAGCTTGCACAATGCATGAATCAGTGTCTACTAGAATACATATGTCATTCTTGTACTTTTCTACAATGCTAGTTGGAATCCTTTCATGTTTATGCATCTTCGATTGGAAATATTTGAAATAACCCCACAAGAAATTGTCAAAGTTATCACCTAATTCTTTTATGAATTAACTTATTTGAATAACTACCGGTTTATCCTTTGACCATGTAACATTACCTCTACCAAGGAAGAGTTTTTGAACGTAGAAAAAATGCATACGATTAGGACACCATACTTGAATGAATTTCTCTTATCTCTCTTTATCCATTCCATGTTTGTCAACCATTAACTCCTGATCATCTCACATAGATCATATACTAAATCATCTTTGATAATCTAAAAGGAAACAAAGATAGCACCACCAGACACACTGTTAACTTGACTAGACTGGTAAACTCTATAACCTATCACCATGTCAATACAAATTGAAATTCCTTTTCTTCAATATGATTGATTTTTATTTGTCTGCCATCTTGTTTGGATTTGGTTAGTTTAGTTACCAAATGAGTTGTCATTGTTCTCAATATACATTCCAGTCCTTATGGATGAAACCCTGTAACCCTATGAATCATTGTCTTGGAAATCTTGCATGGTCTTTCCAGCCATATGAACTGATCATGTACTCTTCTTATCACATAGAGAATCCACTCGGGTTCAAATCTAGTTGGAATATCTAGTGACAAAGTTAAACCCTTCTCTTGTAGATTTTTATGCTCGGCTTTCAACATATCATTGATGCACATACCCTTGTATTCTTTGATATATACCTACAGCTCAGATATATTCCTCAATATGCCCAATCATTGATTCAACAAGAAAAACAAATAACATTCAAAAAGGTTCATAAACCTTCTACACTTTGAGCTCCACATCCCTCAAGTGGGTATACCTTATTGATGCAGGGGCATCTGAGGTTTTTGGAAAATCTATTTTGGTCAGATTTTTTGTTTCTTTGGAGCTTAGTTGAAGGATGGAGTTCTTGGTTGGACTACTTGGTTGAAGGTTTCTAAGTCACTATTGTTGGTTCAGTGGCTGGTTTCTCGATCTTGGTGGTAGGCTACTCAGTAACTATGGCGGGTGCTTGGTTGGAGGTGTTGGCTCAACGATGAGCTCGGTTTATTTTGTTAATTTTGCTTCACCAATAGAACTTGATTATTGGCAATGACTCAGTGTCACCAAAAAGTCTCGGTGTCTGTTATTGTTGCTTGGTAGTTTTACCGAGTGGGTGTCTGTTTCTCAGTTGTTTGTTTCACTGAATAGTTTTTATTAATTGGATATCTTAGCTGACTTGCTGGCCAGCTTATGAATTTAATTTGGGTCATGACATTTATGTGGGATCTCTCTTTGGATATTGTGTGGACCTAAATCTTGTGGATTTAGTGACCGCTGCAAGCCGACTGGTGAACAACACATTAGGTTTTATATTCTTGGTGTTGACTTGTGTTTTTGATTTATTTCTTTTTTAATGTTGACTTGTGGAAAAGCTATAAAATTAATGAGGGTTGGATATAGTGTTGGTAGTAGATCAAATAGGTGAGAAGATTTGATGTAATGTCTATGGATCTAAATTTTGTGGAAGATACCTTGGAGGGATAGTAGCATGTTGGATTAGGATGCAAGAGGATTTCTTGTTGGCTTACGAGCATAAGTTTGGATTATGTCTTGGAGTTCCTACCAGGTTGTTTTGTGGTGTGTCACACATTTGGGCTAGTTAAGGAGGTGATCTAAAATTTGAAGAAGATCTTGGTGTTAGATCTTAGTCAGATTGCATTATATTTGGCCATAACCGGGAAGGCCTTACAACCTGACATGTTTCATGTAAGTGAATCTAAAAATGAATATAAATTGATATATAAGTTGCTACATCCTATGTTGTTGTGTTTCCACTATGTTGTTCTTGTTGTTGGATGCAAGTTTGGAAAGTCATGTATTGGATCCTCCAAGCTTGACTGCATCATGTGGTATTAGAGCTAGTTTGTTTCTTGTGGATCTTAGGGTTTTTGAAGATCTAGAGAGATGCCTCCAAGAAGATTGGAACCTGGGATGGTTGATTGCATTGTTGAGGATGAGCTAGTTTAGACCCATGGTGAGATGAAGAAGCTGAAGATTGAGGTCTTGGAAGAGATTAGGGTTGATTTTGTTGAGATGGGTAACCCTAGATATGTTGGTGTTGTTGAACTTTGGGTAGAGGATATGATAGCTTTATGGATGGAGAAGTTTCACATGTTAGAGGAGAGGACCATGTGCAAACTTGATAGAAGGCTTGACGAGTTAATTAATTAGTTGGCAGAATCGAGTGTGTGTAATATTTGTTGGCATTTTCCAATCAGACCGAGGCTTGTTTGGTTGGTGCAAAGACTTTTTTGGAGGAGGAATGAGAAAGTTGATGTTCTGATTAAGTAAAAACAAGTTTTCAAAGAACCCAAAACCTTTTACAAAAAGATAGCGAAAGATAGTTCATTCAAAGGAAAAACTAAAAATGTGAGGCACCACCACACAAGTCAAAGGAAACACCCAAAAGTCGCCACAAAGTGGAATAAAGACTAGACTAGCAAACCAACAAAGGGCTATCAAGATTTACATTTTGGCCCACCCTTTTGCGATCATAAATTCATATCATAAGAAGGCGTAGAAGAATATGAGAAAGTTGATGTTTCTATTGCAGAGGTGGTTGGTTTTCATAGTCAGATGGATGGATCTGATATGGAAATTGCAGAGCATCTAGTTGTTGATGATGCGATTGCTAATGAGGGGGAAGAGTTACCTTTTTCTAAGGGCATTGATGTTGATTATTTTGTTGATTACTATGAGGTTGTGGATGAGACTCATGAAGATGGCGGACATATTGATTTTCTGCTTATTGATAAGCTTGAGTGCTTTAGTGAGGTTACTATTGTTTATGGTGATTTTGGAGAGTTGCAGACTAACTTGGTTCGGTTGGATGACCTGGTGTGGAAGTTGTTGTTCTTGACCTTGAGAATGTGGAGATTGATGGTTAAGATGAGGTGGTGGATTCATGATTTTCTTCTGGAGTCTAAGTGTGGGACACACTTATTTTGTTACCCCAAGTGTCTCATGCAGGGGCATCTAAGGTTTTTGGAAAATCTGTTCTAGTCATATTTTTGGTTTCTTTGGAGCTCGGTTGAAGGATGGAATTATCAGCTAGAGTACTTGGTTGAAGGTTTCTTGGTCACTATTGTTGGTTCAATGGTTGGTTTCTTGGTCTCGGTGGTAGGCTACTCGGTATCTATGGTGGGTGCTTAGTTGGAGGTGTTGGCTCACTGAAAAGCTTGCTACTTGTGTTATTTCTAATTCACTGATGAAACTCGGTTGCTGGCAGTGGCTTAGTGTCACTAACGGCTATCGGTGTCTATTACTATTTCTTGATAGTTTCAACAGGTGGATGTCTGTTTCTCGGTGGTCTATTTCACTAAATGGGTTTTATCACTTGGATTTGTTGGCTGACTTGCTGGCCGAATTATGCAATTAATCTGGGATGCAAAATTTTTGTGGGATCTCTCTTTGGAGATTGTGTGGACCTAAATCACATGGATTTAATGATTGTTGCAAGCCGACTGGTGAAGAACAAATTGGTTGTTGTGTTCTTGGTGCCAACATTTTTTATTTATTTATTTCTTTTGTAATGCTGACTTGTGGCAAAGTTGTATAAATAATGAGGGTTGGGTAGAGTGTTCGTAGTAGATCAGATAGGTGAGAAGATCTAATGTAAGGTCTGCAGATCATAATTTGGTGGAAGATACCTTGGAGGGCTAGTATCATGTTGGTTTAGGATGCAAGAGGATCACTTGTTTTCTTGGGAGTACAAGTTTAGATTTTGTCTTGGAGTTCCTTCTAGGTTATTGTGTGGTGCATCACAAATCTAAGCTAGTTAAGGAGGTGATCTAAAACTTGCAGAAGATCTTGGTGTTAGATCTTAGTGTGATTGCATTGTATTTTGCTATAACCGGGAAGGCCTTATAGCCTGACATGTTGCATGTAATTGATTCTAAAAAATGAATATAAATTTATATAATTTTCTATAACCTGTGTTGTTGTGTTTCCGCTGTGTTGTTCCTTTTATTGGCTGCAAGTTTAGACAATCCTTTATTGGATCCTTCGAGCTTGACTACATTAAATGGTATCAAAGTTGGTTCATTTCTTGTTGAGCTTAAGGTTTTTGAAGATTCGGAGAGATGCCTCTAAGAATATTGGACCCTGGGATGGTTGACTAGATTATTGAGGATCTTCTAGTTGAGATCTATGGTTATATGAAGAAGCCTAAGATTGAGTTCTTGGAAGAGATTAGGGTTGCTATTGTTGAGCTTGCTAACCTTAGACCTGTTGGTGTTGTTGAACTTTGGGAAGAGGATCTAATAGCTTTGATGATGGATAAGTTTCACATGTTAGAGGAGAGGACCATGTGAAAACTTGATAGAAGGCTTTGGGAGTTAACTGGTCGGTTGGAAGAACCAAGTGTGTGTAATGTATGTTGGCATTTTCCAATCAGACCGACGCTTGTTTGGCCGGTGCTAAGAATTGTTCAGAGGAGGAAGGAGCAAGTTGATTTTGCTATTGTAGAGGTGATTTGTTTTCATAATCGGATGGATGGATCTGATATTTAAATTGTAGAACATCTTGTTGTTGATGATGAGATTACTGATGAGGAGGAAGAGTTAGCTTTGTTTAGGGCATTGATGCTAATTTTTTTGCTGATTAGTATGAGGTTGTGGATGAGATTGGTGAAGATAGTGGACATCTTGATTTTCTTCTTATTGATAAGATTGAGTGCTTTGATCAGGTTACTATTGCTGATGATGATGTTGGAGAGTTGCAGAATGACTTGGTTCAGTTTGATGAGCTGGTGTGGAAGTTTTTGTTCTTGACCTTGAGGATGTGGAGATCGATGGTTAAGATGAGGTGGTGGTTTCATGATTTCCTTCTGGAGTCTAAGTGTGGGACACACTTCCTTTGTTACCCCAGGTGTGTGATGCAAGGGCATCTGAGATTTTTGGAAAAT
This sequence comes from Thuja plicata, assembly GCA_018584345.1. Classification (NCBI taxonomy): domain Eukaryota; kingdom Viridiplantae; phylum Streptophyta; class Pinopsida; order Cupressales; family Cupressaceae; genus Thuja; species Thuja plicata. Next base: position 13,653,817 of record MU224951.1, on the reverse strand, counting down.
CTATTCTGGTTAGATTTTTGGCTACTTTGGAGCTCAGTTGAAGGATGGAATTCTTGGTTAGAGTACTCGGTTGAAGGTTTCCCAATCAATATTGTTGGTTTGGTGGCTAGTTGATTATTCTCATTGGTAGGATACTTAGTAATTGTGGCAGGTGCTTGGTTGGAGGTGTTGGCTCACCGAAGGGCTCAGTTACTTGTGTTAGTTCTACTTCACCGACGGAAATTAGTTGTTGGCACTAGCTTTGTGTCACCAATGGGTTTCAATGTCTATTATTGTTTCTCAGTAGTTTCACCAAATGGATGTCTGTTGCTCAGTGGTCTATTTCACTGAATGGGTTTATCACTTGGATTTGTTGGTCAACTTGCTGGGCAACTTATAAATTTAATTTAGGTTGCGGCATTTATGTGGGATCTCTCTTTGGAGATTGTGTGGACCTAAATATGGTGGATTTAATGACCAGATTTAGGTCCACACAATCTCCAAAGAGAGATCCCACATAAATGTCACAACCTAAATTAAATGTATAAGTTGCCCAGCAAGTCGACCAACAGATCCAAGTGATAAACCCATTTGGTGAAACAGACCACCGAGCAATAGACATCCATTCGGTGAAACTACTGAGAAATAATAGTAGACACTGAGACCTATTGGTGACACAAAGCCAGTGCCAACAACTAATTTTCGTCAGTGAAGTAGAACTAACACAAGTAACTGAGATCTTCAGTGAGCCAACACCTCCAACTGAGCACCTACCACAGTTACTAAGTAGCCTACCAATGAGACCAAGCAACTAGCCACCAAACCAACAATAGTGATTGGGAAACCTTCAACTGAGTACTCTAACAAAGAACTCTATCCTTCAACTGAGCTCCAAAGAAGCCAAAAATCTAACCATAATAGATTTTCCAAAAACTTCAAATGCCCTTGCATCACACACCCAGGGTAACAAAGGAAGTGTGTCCCACACTTAGACTCCAGAATGAAATCATGAATCCACCACCTCATCTTAACCATTTCACTGAATGTATGTCTGTTGCTCGGTGGCCTGTTTCACCGAATGGGTTTATCACTTGGATCTGTTCGTCGACTTGCTGGGAAACTTATACATTTAATTTAGGTTGTGACATTTATGTGGGATCTCTCTTTGGAGATTGTGTGGACCTAAATATGGTGGATTTAATGACCGTTTCAAGCCGACTAGTGAAGAGTGCATTGGGTGTTAAGTGCTTGGTACCAAAAAAATTTTTATTTATTTCTTTTATAATGCCAACTTGTGAAAAATTTGTATAAATAATGAGGGTTGGGTAGAGTGTTGGTAGTAGATCACATAGGTGAGAAGATCTGATGTAAGGTCTATGGATCTGAATTTGGTGGAAGATACCTTGGATGGCTAGTAGCATGTTGGCTTAGGATGCAAGAGGATTTCTTGTTGGCTTGTGATCAAAAGTTTAGATTTTGGCTTGCAGCTCCTACCAGGTTGTTGTGTGGTGTATCACGGGTCTAGGATAGTTAAGGAGGTGATTTGAAACTTGCAGAAGATATCAGTGTTAGACCTTAGTGTGATTGCATTGTATTTGGCTGTAACTGAGTAGGCCTTACAACATGACATGTTACATGTAATTGAATTTGAAAATGAATATAAATTGATATAAGTTACTGTATCGTATGTTTTTGTGTTTCATCTGTGTTATTCTTTTTGTTGGGTGCAATTTTGGATAGTCCTTTATTGGATCCTCCAAGCTTGACTGCATCAAGTGGTATTAGATCTTGTTCATTTCTTTTGGAGATTAGGATTTTTGAAGCTATGGAGAGATTACTACAGGAAGATTGGACCCTGGGATGGTTGATTGGATTGTTGAGAATCTGGTAGTTGAGATCCATGGTGAGATGAAGAAGCTAAAGATTAAGGTCTTGGAAGAGATTAGGGTTTCTTTTCTTGAGCTTTGTAACCTTAGATCTGTTGGTGTTGTTGAACTTTGGCTAGATAAATTGATAGATTTTCTGGTGGAGAAGTATCACATGTTAGAGGAGAGGGCAATGTGCAAACTTGACAGAAGGCTTGAGGAGTTAACTAGTTGGCTGGAAGAACTGAGTGTGTGTAATGTATGTTTCCATTTTCCAATCAGACTGAGGCTTTTTTGGCTAGTGCAAAGACTTGTTTGGAGGAGGAAGGAGAAATTTGATGTTGTTGTTGTAGAGGTGGTTGGTTTTCATACTCGGATGGATGGATTTGATATGGAAATTGTAGAGAATATTATTGTTGATGATGAGATTGTTGATGAGGAGGAAGAGCTACCTTTGTCTAAGGGCGTTGATGCTGATTGTTTTTCTGATCAGTATGAGGTTTTGGATGAGACTAGTGAAGATGGTGGACATCTTTATTTTCTTCTTATTGATAAGCTTGAGTGCTTTGATGAGGTTACTATTGTTGATGGTGATGTTGGAGAGTTGCAGGCTGACTTGGTTCGATTGGATGATTTGGTGTGGAAGTCGGTGATCTTGACCTTGAGGATGTGGAGACTAATAGTTAAGATGAGATGGTGGATTCCTGATTTTCTTCTCGAGTCTAAGTGTGGGAGACACTTCTTTTTTACCCCCTGTGTATCTGATGTAGGGGCATCTGAGGTTTTTTGCAAATCTATTCTAGTCAAATTTTTGATTACTTTGGAGCTCGATTGAAGGATGGAGTTCTTGGTTAGAGTACTTGGTTGAAGGGTGATCAGTCACTATTGTTGGTTCGGTGGCTTGTTTCTCGGTCTCGGTGGTAGGCTACTTAGTAACTGTGGCGGGTGTTCGGTTGGAGTTTTTGGCTCACCGATAGGCTTGATTACTTGTGTTAGTTCCGCTTCACTAACGGAACTCCGTTACTAGTAGTGGCTTTGTGTCACCGAACAGGTCTCGGTGTCTATTACTGTTGCTCGGTAGTTTCACTGAGTGGATATCTATTGCTCAATGGTCTGTTTCATTGAATGGGTTTTATCAGTTGGATCTATTAGCCGACTTGCTGGCCAACTTATGCATTAAATTTGTGTCACAAAATTTATGTGGGATCTCTTTTTAGTGATTATGTGGACCTATATCTGGTGGATTTAATGACCATTGCAAGATAAATGGTGAAGAACACATTGGGTGTTGTGTTCTTGGTGCCGACATTTTTTTAAATTTATTTCTTTTGTAATGTCAACTTGTGGAAAAGTTGTATAAATAATGAGGGTTGGGTATAGTGTTGGTATTAGATTAGATAGGTGAGAAGATCTAATGTAAGGTCTATGGATCTGAATTTGGTGGAAGATACCTTGGAGGGCTAGTAGCAAGTTTGCTTAGGATGCAAGAGGATTTCTTGTTGGCTTGTGATCATAAGTTTAGATTCTATCTTGGAGTTCCTACCAAGTTGTCGTGTGGTGTGTCACAGATCTAGTCTAGTTAAGGAGGTGATCTGAAACTTGTAGAATATCTCAATGTTATATCTTAGTGAGTGTTAACATGCTTTCAGCACCCAAATTCTAAACTTTTAAGTTTGAGCCCTACAGATAAACTCCTCCAAATTTTCTTATCCTTTATGATCATTCGTGCAATATGCATTGTGAAATCTTGAACCTTGAACTACAAGTTCAAAGTTCAAGATTCAATATTTCAAAATGCATTGTGCAGGTTTAGAGTTCAAAGTTCAAAATGTAGATTCAAGCACCAAAGTTCAGAAGTTCAGAATCCATGTTTGTTTCAACACAGTTTTATGGTTAGGATTTAGATTCAAGATTGAAGTTTGAATTCAAGATCAGTGGTTCAGTTCCAAGATCTAGGTTTGCAGACTCCATCCACTCTCCTGGAAGGTATGCCCATGCTTATACAATTGATGGAGGAAGTCTAATTTACCTCTATATAGAAAGGTGATGAGTATATGTGAGCTCCCCTCCTCTATGTTGATCCAAATATACAGAGCCGATGTCTTTGTTGGTTGAGGTCCTAATTTTGATAGATAACTTATAGTATTGACAACCCCTGTGATGAACTAATCTCATGCCCTATTAATTTATGCTCGGGACTGTGTGTTGAAAGCATTCAAACTGTTTTGTAAAGCACTGCGGCAACTATGAATCTTGAATCCATGTTGCACAACTAAGGAGTAAAGATTTCCATCATCAACCCAAATTTTGAGGTGTCAATAGTTCATGCTGGTATTCAAGAAGAAGCTCAAGTTGAAAAAATGTAGCTATCAAGTTCAGTGACAATTTCACCCACTAATGCTCGATAAACATATTTACATCATAGGTATAATCGGCAAGGAATTTTGACATATGAAATGCACAATAATTCCATCTCTCATGTGGTCAGACATGGGAAATATAGTAAGCGGGTCTCAGTCAATAAGTAGGAAGGTAAACAATGCGAGCATCACTCAGCATTCCAAGGAGAGCATGAGGTTGGTTACAGTTTAACCATCAGCTCCCATACATATTATGATTTGGAAGAATAGACAGTGCATTGAAATGTTTGACAAAATGCTGATGTGTAGAGCAGTTGATGCCTTGACAGTGGGTGGCCCTTATGCAAGAACTCACACAGAAAATGTGTTTTGTTCAATGACTTCACTAATTGAAACCATTTACAACACCATTAATCAGATTCTCACAGTCAAGAGCCTGATCTTGATGATGACTATGATGAAGATTCAGCACCAAGATGATCGGGTTTCTTATGTAGTTTCAAAATTCCAATCCATGGTACCTCAAGATCAGCGTGGGAATAATACAAACTGTTCAACAAAATGTTGATTGACAGAGATTATTAGTAAGGTAAACAGAGTGGATGTGCGATCATGAATGCAAGGAAGTTGTGGTTCATAGACCCGATGAGGAACAACAGTTTTGAAAACAACATTACCCGAGCTCAGCTCCAGTCCACTCATAGTTCAGCACGTTGTATACCATTCGAACACAATGGTAGGGAATATGCATGGAGAAGGAGTTTGGTAAATAATTGCGACATGTATGACAGAATGTCCAAGCTTCACAAATGTATACAGGAGAAAACTTGATGAAAGTTTGAGCTCAATCAATGGAGAAGACTTATTTCATTATAGTAATTCCTCATGAAATAAGTTACTGGTGCTTGATTAGTTAATAGAGCCATAGATTTGTGAAAGTTTCATATCTATTCATTTCAGACAAAATCGATCCTGACTCACAAGGAACAAGAATAAGTTCATTTGTTGGTAACTGATAAGCCTAGGTGTAATAGTCTCGTGGATTGTATGAACATTTGATGGAAGAAGTTGAATGTCCTTGTGCATGGGATTAGCAGGCTCGCAATGCAGTGTAATAAGTGTAGACTGTTTGCTGATCTAGCATCATCATGATGACACTTCAACCTAATCCCTCTTCATCGAAATCAAGCATGAGCTCAGGTACCTTTGGTATAGAAATTCATGAATATGAGACGCCCTCATAGGGGATACACATAAACTATTTTACAGAATGCAGTGGTGTGTGTGCCTCCAAACTGACACTTTCCTCAATCATTACTTTCCCTAACTACAAAAGGATGAACTAAATCATGGAAATAATGAAACCTTTAATGAAAGCGACATGCATTTCATCTCCTAATGATAGATGCCAAGACAAAGACTTTGGATTTGAGTGAAGACTATGAAATTTTTGAGGCTCGATTTTGGAAGTCTCACATTGAGTTTATGCGCCAACTGTTTGACATAATGTCACTACATGTTCCATACTCTATTGGTCATGATCGCAGGTTTGAGTTTCTACATGTTTTCAAATCTTCCTCCATATGATGCATTGTTAGGAATGATGGAGTTCTCAGTCATAAAGAAATTGAAGATTGATTCACCAAAGTTGATTTAGCATGGAGGAATGAGCTCATCCACGGACATGTAGAGATTCATGATGGTCATGCAGGTGAGCACGGTCAACCATGATGCCTTTGGAATAGTGGGCATGAGTTTCTTATCCACAAGGTGCCTTTATCTGTGAAAATTCAGAAACATTTTATGGGCATTGTTTCCAAGAGTGCCGATAAGGTATGTGGAAGATGCCCATATACAAATGCAATAGACCTCATGCTACCAATGGGACAGTGGTAGATCACTTTTCAAGATTCTCATCAACAATACCAAGTCCAATTTGTAGGGTCGGCAGGTCTTTAAATAGTTCATTACAACACATTATATGTTCCTTAATGGGAAAATTGGATTCTTAGATTAAATTTAAACATCACCAGATTTTCCAAGGGACTTCACACAATATTGAGGTCATGTGCACATATGCAACTATGTTCCAAGTAGTAAAAGATAGTGTCGAAGAATCTAGATAAAAGGATGCATCGTTCATACACATTACATCATTGACAGGTGGCTCATATCAAAAAGGGTAGATGGCGAGGTAATATTTGTTGAGATTGCTAAAACGCAATGCAACCAAGATCACCTGCATGCAAAGACTATTACACAGAATGAAACAGACGGAAGAGACAAGGATCCAGAAGAATCTATGGCGGCCGATAGGCCAGAGAATGCAAGAACATGTTGGCAGAAAATAGGTTCTATATTCAACAATGTAAAATGATTACAAACTCCTTATGAAATACAAAGAAGACAATCCTTATAAAGGATGTCGAAACCCTAAACGGGCAACTGCTAGGAAATAGAAACTTTCC
>MU224951.1:13607780-13625659 GCA_018584345.1 Thuja plicata | reverse complement strand
GTGTACTAGAAGAAGATATAGTGGTAAGTAAAATTCTAAGAACCTTACTGCCTACTTATGCTATTAGAGTATCTTCCATTCAAGAAATGAGAGCAGTAGAAAATAGCAATGTTACTCTAGACAGTTTAATTGCAAGACTGATTTCATTTGAGATGAACAATTTTGATAATAGTGTCTTACCAAACATAGAGTCTCCATTCAAGTCTTTTGTGAGAATAAGTAAATCAAGTCACAAAAACACTATGAGAAAATATAGTGATAGTGAAAGTGAAGAAGATGACCTTGATGAAATTGAAGCACTTATGGCCAGAAGAATGCAGAGAGGCAAAGGTAAATTACCACTTGTTTGTTTTAATTGCAAAGAGATTGGATACTTTGTTGCAAGATGTACTAATAGAAGAAAAGATGACAGAAGTAATGACAGATCATTTGAAAATAATTATGACAGAGGTAATTACAGAACCTACTGACAATTAGAAAGAAGAAATACCCAAGACTATAAGGACAAAGGAAAGAAGGCCAGTTACCTAGCAAAATGCAAAGATGATGATACTGACACTGAATTTGATGAAGACATGGAGATGGTGTTTGTAGCTGTAAAGGATGATTCAGATGATGAAGAAAAATAGTATGTATAAATAGCTCTCATATCTAAGGTTAGGAAAAATGATGTTTGGATCATAGATAGTGGTTGCACTCACCATATGACTGGTGATAAGCAAAATTTTGAGACTTTTGAATACTATAAAGGTGGATCAGTAAGAATGGGTAATGACACACCTTGTCCAATTGAAGGTAGAGGAACAATAATGTTGAATAACCAGATAAAATGTGAAAATTATTATTGGGTAAATGGATTGAATTATAATCTATTGAGTGTTTCTCAGTTGAATAATTCAGGTCACAGAGTAGCATTTGAAAATAAGAAGGCAAAGATCTTCAATAAATTAGGAAATATGATTGGTACCGGTAAGCAGACAAAAGGTAACTTATTCTATCTAAATGATACTGACTCCATTTGTTTGATTGCTACAAACGAAGACATATGGTTGTGGCACAAAAGATTGTGTCATGTGAATTTTGACAACATGATAAAGATTAGCAAAAAGAGAAATGTCAATGGCTTACCGACGATGACCAAACCTGACAACATCATGCGTAAGAATTGTCAAAAAGGTAAAATGACAAAGTCTAGTTTTAAAAGCAAAGTCCATACATCTGATGCAATTCTAGAATTAGTCCATACTGATTTATGTGGACCTATTAGGACAAAGAGTTATTATGGAGATAGATATTTTATTCTCTTTATTGATGATTACTCTAGAATGATGATAGTCATGTTTCTAAAAGATAGATCAGAAGCATTTAAGATGTTTAAATGGTACAAAGAAATGGTTGAGAAGCAAAGTGGTAAGGAGTTAAAATGCTTAAGATCAAATAGAGGAGGAAATTTACATCAGTTGAATTCACTAACTTTTGTAATGAGCATGGAATCAAAAGATAGGTCTCTGCACCAAGAACGCCACAACAAAATGGAATTGCTGAAAGAAGGAACAGATCCATAGTTGATTGTGCAAGGACACTGATGATAGAGAAAGGCATCACCCAAATCTTCTAGAGGGAAGCTGTCAGTACTATTGTTTACACATTGAACAAACTACAATTGAATAAAGACACCTTATGAGCTATGGTATGGGTACACACCCAATGTAAGTTATTTCAAAAATTTTGGCAGTCAATGTTATATCTTAAAAGATGATAGAAATGGAAAAATTGACTCCAAGAGTGATGAAGGAATTTTTATAGGGTATTCTACCAATAACAAGGCTTATAAATGTCTAAACAAAGCCTCTAAAAAAATTGTTGAAAGTACAAATGTAAAGATAGATGAATTTGCAGAGAAGAATGAAAAGGAAAGCACTAAAGAACTAGAGGAATACAATAATTTCACTTACAATGAGGAACCTCACACTCTACCCTACCAAAAATGTAGAGATCCTGAGAAATAGATCATTGCACCTGAGCATCAGGCTGCAAATATTGACGATCAGAATATTTCTCAAGATGATGCACAACTTGATGGAGAACAGAATGAAGAACAAAATGATGATCAAGTTGATAGACAAATGTTAGTAATAACTGAGAGGGGGGTGAATCAGTGACCTCAAAAATTTATCCTTCAAAATTAACCACCAATAAATAAATCTCAGATTATTATGTCCATACAAGATGGATTCCATGAAATACTAATAATGATTAATTGTCTGTCAATTTTCTTTGTCAATCCTTATTCTTTCTTGATTATCAATAAGTAGTATAACTATTTACCAAAACTCACTAAATCAGTAGAGTATACTGATCAATCCAAAGTTATCTATGTAAGATGCAAAATAGTAAAGAAATGAATCATACACACATAACACATAAATTTTAACGTGGATACCCTATTAAGGAAAAAACCACTAGGACCAGTACCCCAAATTTTCACTCTTTTGAAGTGAGCCCTGTTAGGAGCCAACCCTATTAAAGGTTACAAAAACACTATTAAGTGCGACCTTATTAGAGGATTTTATACATAGAGGTTGTGACTTAGTATCAGGCATATATTGCTAATTTCCCTGAATTAGCCTCCTGCTTAGACTGTCAATAGGTATCGGGAAAGTCCAATGCTACTTTAATGAATGAACCTTTTTGGCACTCCTTGAGATGTACCTCAATATATAGAAGACTGTTAAGTCCTCCTCGATTAAGAGACTTGATGCTTCAATGGTTAAAATGAAACACTATGGCCTATTCATATTGCAACTTGAATTTCATATTTTTAGATCTATTTAAGTACATTATCTCTCTGACCAATGTATCAATTCAATCCTTGTGCTCCACACTTTCTTCTCTGTGATGTTGTGCTCACTGTTCATCGGTTGTCTACAGAATTACTTAGCTCTCCTTCAGCTTGTCTGATTAGCACTGCATGAAGTTGTTCTTCATCAGCTTCTCTTTAGCATCCTCTTTCTATTCACTCTCCTTAATCCCATTCGTAAATGAATTAATCTTGTCTCTTATATAGAAATAATATTCATTGTTTCTTGGTTCTTGATTCTTGGAGTGATAAACAATCTAGCCAATTTGATTTAAAGCATAACTCTTGATTTGTCTCATAGATATCTTCTATCCAACTGTACAAATCATCTTTAAATCAATCACTTATCTCTGGTCGAATAAAACAAAGTAGACAAATAGTTAAGTCTATATTTAGCTCTGCTAGCTAGATATTTTGTCATTTTATGAACTCTATGTTCTGTCAGTCACCACTATAGTTAGTTTTCAGTGACAACTGACTGATCCATCGGTGAGACTTCAGTTAGCTTCATGATCTCCATCTATCAGTAATCATTGGAATTTTACTCGTCAGGCAACCTTCTGACTTTTCTCATCAGGCATTCTATGGTTTTTCTTCGTCAGGAAACACTATGCTTCTGATCGTTGGGTATCACTATGACTGTTCTTCTTTTCTCTCTCCGTCAGTGTGCACTCTATCAGTGTTGTTTTTCACTTAATGAATACTTGACTTTTATGTATTGATGAAAGCATAACTTTGGTTCCTTTGGTTCTCTGAAGTCTTTGGCATTATGTACATGACCGTATAGATGATATCAATTTGACATCAATGACAATACAGTCCATTAACCTATTTAATGACCTGCATTATCTTCAACTTAACATTATCAAACTTTCAATAAGTTACATATCATCAATATATCCCTTTGGCATTGATGACAACATACTATATTATCACACTATACTATTTCTAATACAATATTAAATACAACAATTGCGATTCATCAAACTACCAATCTTTTTGTTATGTTAATCGATAAATGTCTAACCATCGGTAAGCTCTTGTTTTAGCTTAGATTTGAATCTTACAGCTCTCTATCTCTTGATGTGTTGTACTCTCTCCTTGTGTCAATTTCTCTCCCTTGACTGTTCTTCTCTTTTGATGTCTTTTTCTCTGGTTAGCAACTCTCCCTTTGTATAATATTTCCATACAATTTCTTTCCCTAAGGATATAATCTCGCCATAATGGAGTAATGTGATAATGGATAATCTCTCTCCCTTTTCTAAAGAATGTGATAATATGGATAATCTCTCTCCCTTTCACAACAATGCCAAATAAATATCTAACAAATATTTGACATTAATGTCAAACAATCGTTTCTCTCCATCCATAATATATTCCTTCAATTTCCCTTATCCATCAGCAATACAACAATATACTCTGGTTCTTGGTGATGATATATACCTCTATGTATATAGATGTAGCCTTGAATTTCATCTCTTTTCTTGCATCAAAATTAATGATATTTTGATAATATGTAGGCTAATGCAGCCTTCTGGTCATTTTACTGATTGGTAGACAAGGGTTTGACCCCTAGTCACTTTCTCAAGTACTCAAATGCATCCTTGGGCAGTGGCTTGGTGAAGATATCAGCTAATTGTTGTTTGGATTGCACACACTCAAGTATCACCTCTTTTTCTTGAACTTGTTCTCTTAAATAATGATACTTGATGGCAATGTGTTTAGTCTTAGCATGCATGAAAGGATTCTTAGAAATGTTTATTGCACTGGTGTTATAACAATAGATAATTATTGGCTCTAGGATCTTCATATGCATACCTTCCAGTAACTATTTGATCCATGCAATATTTGAGAAATTTGCAGTAGCCGCAACATACTCTGCTTCTATAGTAGACTGGGAGATGTATCCTTGCTTTTTGCTAATCCATGTGACAAGTCTGTCACCTATAAATAATGCTCCTCCAATTGTGCTCTTTCGGTCATCAAGATTTCTAGCCCAATCAGCGTCGGTAAACACCTTAAGTTCAAATTTGCCTTCTCTTCTATACCATAAGCCATATTCCTCGATATTCTTCAGATATCTTAAAATTCTTTTCACAACAGTCATATGTGATTCCCTAGGTTTAGCAGAAAATCTAGCAACAATTCCTACTGCATGTGCAATATCTGGTCTAGTGTGTACAACATACATGAGTTTTCTAATCATTGATCTATACAAAGTCTAATTTACCTCTGATATCTTGTCCTCCTTTTTCAACTTACATCTAGTATCTGTCGGTGTTCCAACTGGTTTGGAATCTTCCATTTCAAATATTTTTAGGACGTCTTTAATGTATTTGGACTGTGTAATGAAAATACCTTCACATTTTTGTAAGATCTGTAGACCAAGAAAGAACTTTCTCTCTCCAAACATAGACATCTCAAACTCTTTTCTCATCTCATTAGAAAATTATTTGTATAGCATATCATTGCCTCCAAGTATGATGTCATCAACACATATTTCAGTAATCAAAGTGTTAGCATCAGTATCTTCCTTCAAATAAAGATTATTGTTTTCACTAGTCCTTACAAATCTAATACTTATAAGATAGGAATGAATTTGTTCATACCAGGCTCTAGGAGCTTGTTTCAATCCATACAAGGATTTATGAAGTCTACATACGATGTTTCTCTTGTCTGGATCTACAAACCCTTTTGGTTGCTGAATGTATACCTCTTCTTCAAGTATTCCATTTAGGAATGTTGACTTGACATCCATCTGGTATACCTTGAATCCTTTGAATGCAGCATAAGAAAGTAGTATTCTTACACCTTATAGCCTAGCAATGGGTGTAAAGGTCTCTCCATAGTCAATACCTTCCTCTTGTGCATACCCATTGCATACTAGTCTTTCTTTGTTTCTTATGAATTCTCCATTCTCATTCAGCTTGTTCCTGAATATCCATTTAGTACCGATGACATTATTGTCATTTGGTCTTGGTACAAGTGACCATGTCTTATTTTTCTCAATCTGCTCAATCTCATCATTCATAGCACTTATCCATTCTTCATTATCAAGTGCAGCATTGATAGATTTTGGTTCAAACTCACAAATTAAACAACTTGTGTTTAGAGACTTACTTCTTGTTCTTGTACCATCTTTCTTGTCTCCTATGATATGGATCTCTGGATGGTTCCTTCTTACATATCTGGCAAGAACTAGTTCAGCTCTTTGTCTATCATCTTGATCATCATTTTGTCCTTCATTTTTTTCTTCATCACTCTATACATTATTTTGATTATTATCCTGACCATCGGTACTTGCAGCTTGATCATCAGTTACAACATTCTATTGCTCTAGAATTAAGCACTGTTTCTCGGGCAGAGTGTTAGGTTCTTCATAGTATACAAATTTTTTGTAGTCCTCTGGTTCTTTTGTGCTTTCCAGCTCATTCTTTTCTGCAAATTCATCTATCTTCACATTTGCACTTTCAACAATTTTGTTAGAAGCCTTTATAAGACATTTATAAGACTTTCTCTTGGTGGAATACCCTAGAAATATAACTTCATCACTCTTGGTGTCAAGATTTCCATTTCTATCATCCTTTAAGATATAAAATTGACTACCAAAGATTTGGAAGCAACTTACATTGGGTTTTTTACCATACCATAGCTCATAGGGTGTCTTCTTTATGTCCTTGTTCAATTGTACTATGTTTAATGTGTAGACAACTTCCCTCTAGAAGATTTGGGCGATGCCTTTCTCCATCATCAGTGCTCTAGCACAATCAACTATGGATCTATTCCTTCTCTCAACAATCCCATTTTTCTATGGTGTTCTTGGTGTAGAAACCTATCTTTTTATACCATGCTCATTGTAGAAGTTAGTGAATTCATCTAATATAAACTCTCCTCCTCTATCTGATCTTAAGAATTTCACATCCTTACCACTTTGTTTCTCTACCATAGCCTTATACCATTTAAACATTTTGAATGCTTCAAATTTATCTTTTAGAAACATAACCGTCATCATTATAGAGTAATCATCAACAAAGAGAATAAAATATCTATCTTTATAATAACTCTTTATCCTCAGTGGTCCACATAGATTAGTATGGACTAATTCTAGAATATCATCAGATGTATGGGTTTTACTTTTTAAACTAGACTTTTTCATCTTACCTTTTTGACAATTCTTGCACATGATATTGTCGGGCTTTGACATCGTTGGTAAGCCTCTTAGATTTCTCCTTCTTCTTATTTTCATCATATTGTCAAAATTCATATGACACAATCTTTTGTGCCACAACCATATGTCTCCATTTCTAGTCATTAAGCAAGTGGTGTTAGCATTATTTAGATAGAATAAGTTACCTTTTGTCTGTTCACCTCTACCAATCAATCTTTCTAATTCATTTAAGATCTTTGCCTTCTTATTCTCAAATGCTACTCCATGACCTGAATTATTCAGCTGAGAAATACTCAAAAAATTATAATTCAATCCTTTTACCCAATAAGTATTTTCACATTTAATCAGGTTATTCAACATTATAGTTCCTTTACCTTCAACTGGACAAGGTGTATCATTACCCATTCTTACTATACCACCATTATAATACTCAAAAGTGTTAAAATTTTCTTTGTCACCGGTCATGTGGTGAGTGCAGCCACTATCTATAATCCAGATGTCATTCTTGCTAACCTTAGATATGAGTGTAGTATCTACATACCTTTCATCTTCACCTGAATCATATTTCACAGCCACAAACACCATCTTGATGTCTTCATCAGGTTCGGTGTCAGTATCTTCATCTTTGCAAGCAGCTAAGTAGCTGGCTATCTTTCCTTTGTCCTTGTAGTCTTGGGTATCTCTTCTTTCTGATTGTCGGTAACTTCTGTAATCTTTGTTATCACCTCTATCAGATTTCTTCTCAAAAGATCTATCATTAACTCTGTCATCTTTTCTTCTATTAGGATATCTTGTAGCAAAGTGTTTGGAATATCTTTACAATTAAAGAATACAAGTGGTAACTTGCCTTTGTATTTACCTTTGCCTCTCTGCATTCTTCTAGCCATAAGTGCTTCTATTTCATCTAGATCTTCTTCTTAACTTTCATTTTCACTATCTCTTCTAGATGTGTGTCTATGACTTGACTTGCTTATTCTCATACAAGATTTAAATTTAGACTCTAAGTTTGGTAACACACTATTATCAAAGTTATTCATCTCAAATGAAATCAGTCTACCAATTAAACTATCAAGAGTAACTGTACTGTTTACTACTTCTCTCATTTCTTGAATGGAAGAAACTCTAATAGCATATACAGAAAGTAAGGTTCTTAAGAATTTACTTACCATTGTCTCCTCTTCAAGTGTACCTCTAAATCCTCATATAGCATTGACTACTTCTTTGATTCTTGTGCTGTAATGTGTGATGTTTTCTCCTTCTTTCGTTCTGAGATCATCAAACTTTCCTATGAGGCTTTCTGCCTTGGCTCTCAGAACATTTGTATCACCTCCATGTACAATTTTCAGTTTGTCCCACATCTTCTTTGTAGTTTTTCAATCGTTGACATCTTCAAATTCAACATCAGAGAGTGAGGAAGAAAGCTCTATGACCATGCAGTTGTGCTCATGCTTCTCTCTTAATTGATCTACTATTAATACTCCTTTGGGCAACACATATTCAGTAACTAGGAATTGAGTAACATCATTACCAATACCTGATAAGTGGAGTCTTATCCTGCATTTTGATGAAGCAAAGTTTTCATTGTTCAACTTGGGCACATCTTGTCTATTCATCTTGTGATCTTGACTTAGGTCTTGAAACCTTCCTTTCTAAGCACAAAAGCTCAGATACCAATTTTTAGTAATAACTGAGAGGGGGGGGGGGATGAATCAGTGGCCTCAAAAATTTATCCTTCAAACTTAACCACCAATCAATAAATCTTAGATTATTATGTCCCTACAAGATGTACGCCATGAAATACTAATAATTATTAACTGTCTGTCAATTTTCTCTTTCAATCCTTATTCTTTCTTGATTACCGATAAGCAGTATAACTATTTACCGAAACTCAGTAAATAAGTAGAGTATACCGATCAATCCAGAGTTAGCTATGTAAGATGCAAAATAGTAAAGAAATGAATCATACACACATAACACATGAATTTTAACATGGAAACCTTGTTGAGGGAAAAACCAATGGGACCGGTACCCCAAATTTTCACTCTTCTGAAGTGAGCCTTGTTAGGAGCCAACCCTGTTAAAGGTTACAAACACACTGTTAAGTGTGACCTTGTTAGAGGATTTTATACATAGAGGTTGTCACTTAGTATTAGGAATCTATTGCTACCATCCTTGAATAAGCCTCCTTCTTAGACTATCAATAGGTATCAGGCAAGTCCAATACTACTTTCATGAATCAAACTTTTTGGCACTCCTTGAGATGTACCTCAATATATAGAAGACTGTTAAAACCTGCTCGGTTAAGAGACTTGATACTTCAATGTTTAAACTAAAACACTATGAACTATTCATATTGCAACTTGAATTGCAGATTTTTAGATCTATTTAAGTACATTACTTCTCTTACCAATGTATCAATTCAATCCTTGTGCTCCACACTTTTACTCTGTGATGTTGTGCTCACTGTTCATCGGTTGTCTGCAGAATTCCTTAGCTCTCCTTTAGATTTATTGATTGGCACTGCATGAAATTGTTCTTCATTAGCTTCTCTTCAGCATCCTCTTTCTATTCACTCCCCTTAATCCCATTCATAAATGTATTAAGCTTGTCTCTTATATAGACATAATATTCGTTGTTTCTTGGTTCTTGATTCTTAGCATGATAAACAATCTAGCCAATTAGATTTAAAGCATAACTCTTGATTTGTCTCACAGATATCTTCTTGCCAACTATAAAAATCATCTTTAAATCAATCACTTATCTCTGGTCGAATAAAACAAAGTAGACAACCAATTAAGTCTATATTTAGCTCTGCCAGCTAGATATTTTGTCATTTTCTGAACTCTCTATTCTGTCAGTCACCACTACAGTCAGTTGTTAGTGACAACTGACTGATCCGTTGGTGAGACTCTAGTTAGATTCATGATCTTCGTCCATCGATCATCATTGGAATTTTACTCGTTAGGAAACCTTCTGACTTTTCTCATCAGGCATTCTGCGGTTTTTCTTTGTCGGGCAACACTATGCTTCTGATCGTCAGGTATCACTATGACTGTTCTTCTTTTCTCTATCCGTCGGTGTGCACTCCATTGGTGTGCACTCCCTCGGTGTTTTTTTTCACTTAGTGAATGCTTGACTTATATGTATTGTTGAAAGCATAACTTTGGTTCTCTAAAGTCTTTGGCATTATGTGCATGACCATACAAATGATATCAAGTTGACATTAATGACAATACATTCCATTAACTAATTTAATGACTTGCATTATCTTCAAATTAACATTATCAAACATTCAATTAGTTACATGTCATCAACAATGAGCTGTACCTGTACTTGCAAGATATGTTAGAAGGAACCATCCATAGGACCAAATCATAGGAGATAAAAAGGTTGGTATGAGAACTAGAAGTAAGTCTCTAAATCAAAGATGTCTTATTTGTGATTATGAGTCCAAATCTATCAATGCTGCACTATATAATGATGAATAGATAAGTGCTATGAGTGAAGAGATTGAATAGATAGAGAAAAACAAGACATGGACACTTGTATCAAGACCAGATGACAAGAATGTCATTGGTACAAAAAGGATATTCAGAAATAAGCTAAATGAGAATGGAGCAGTCAAAAGAAATAAGGCAACACTAGTATGCAAGGGGTAGGCACAAGAAGAAGGAATTGACTACGGAGAAACCTTTGCACCCATTTCTAGGCTAAAAGGAGTAAGAATATTACTTTCTTATGCTGCATATAAAGGATTCAAGGTATATCAAATGGATGTCAAGTCTGCATTCCTGAATGGAATACTTGAAGAAGAGGTATACATTGAATAACCAGAAGGGTTTGTTGATCCATACAAGATGGACATGGTATGTAGACTTCACAAAGCCCTGTAAAGATTGAAACAAGAACCGCGATCCTGGTATGAAAGAACATTGAACAGCCAGAAGGGTTTGTTGATCTAGACAAGAGGGACATGGTATTTAGACTTCACAAAGCCCTATATAGATTGAAATAAGAACCCCGATCCTGGTATGAAACACTTCATTCCTATCTTATAATTATTGGATTTGTAAGGACTAGGGAAAATAGTAATCATTAGTTGAAGTAAGATACTGATGCTAACATTTTGATTGCTGAGATATTTGTTAATGACATCATATTTGGAGGCAATGATATGCTATCCAAATCATTTGCAAATGAGATGAGAAAAGAGTTTGATATGTCTATGTTTGGAGAGATCAAGTTCTTTCTTGGTCTGTAGATCATGTAACAAGATGAAGGTATTTTCATTACACAATCCAAGTACATCAAAGAAGTACTGAAAAAATTCAAGATGGAAGAATCCAAACTAGTTGGAACACCAATGACAACTAAATGCAAACTGACAAAGGAGGACAAGTCATCAGAGGTAAATCAGACTTTCTACATATCAATGATTGGAAAACTCATGTATGTTGTACATACTAGACCAGATATTGCACATGTAGTAGGAATAGTTGCTAGATTTTCTGCTGATCCTAGAGAATCACATATGACTACTGTGAAAAGAATTTTAAGATATCTGAAGAATACCAAGGAATATGTCTTATGGTACAAAAGAGAAGGAAAATTTGAACTTAAGGTTTATACTGACGCTGATTGGGCTGGAAATATTGATGAACAGAAGAGCACAACTGGAGGAGCATTCTTCATGGGTGATAGACTTGTCACATGGATCAACAAGAAACAAGGATGCATTTCACAATCTACTACAGAGGTAGAGTATGTTGTTGTTGCTGCAAACTCCTCAAATATTGCATGGATCAAACAGTTAGTTGAACGTATGCATATGAAAATTTTAGAACTAGTAATTATCTATTGTGATAATACAAGTGCAATAAATATTTTCAAAAATCTAGTCATGCATGCTAAAACAAAGCATATTGCCATCAAGTATCATTATTTAAGAGAACAAGTTTAGGCAAAAGAGGTGATACTTGAGTATATGCAATCAAAGGAATAATTGGCCAATATCTTCACCAAGCCACTTCCCACGGATGCATTTGAGTACTTGAGAAAGAGACTAGGCGTCAGACCCTTGTCTACTGGTTAGTAATCTGACTAGAAGGTTGCATCAGCCTGCATATTATCAGAATATCATTCATGTTGATGCAAGCAGAGAAATGGCCTTCAAAGATAAATCTATACACAACAAGGTATTTAGCTACTCTGAGAAATAGAGGTATTACCAATGAATTGGGAAATTCAAGGAATATATTATGGATAGAAAGGATACACTTGACATAACTGTCAAAAGCTTGATTGAAAAAATAAGATGTTTGGCATTAATATCAAAGGGAGAGAAATATCTCATTATCAACTGAGAAACGGAGAGAGATTATATCCATTATCATCTTAGGGAGAGAAAATAGAAAGGGAAATAAAACATCAAAAGAAAGGAGAATAGTCAAAGGGAAAGAGTTTGACATAGAAAGAAAGAAAGAAAGAAAGATTCTGCATCCATCTAGTGAAGGGATTGAAGACAGATAGAAAGCTATAAATAATCAAATCAAAGCTATTTGAGCTTATTGAAAACTAGACATTTGTAATAGTTACATTAGGAAAGCTTGATGAAACTATATATTTCACATTGTATTAGTATAGTATGATAATGTAGTATGTTTCCATCAATGCCAAAGGGAGACATTGATGACATGTAAGTGATTGAATTTTTGAAGATATTAATTTGATGATCATACAAGGAATTAAATTAGTTAATGTATTGTATTTTCATTGATGTCAACTTGATATAATCTGTATGGTTATTGTAATACTACCAAAGACTTCAAAGAACCGATGAATCAATTGCTATGATATCAGTAATGCATATAATTCAAGTATTCACTAAGTGACTACATACACCAACTGAGTGCACCTGAAGGTCTAAGTAAAAGAACAAAGTCACAGTGTTGCCTAACAAGCAAATGCACAACATTACCGACAAGCAGACTTTTAGTGTTGCCTGATGGAAAAGACAAGGATGGAGATCCTGATGACAACTGAAGTCACACCGATAGAACAGTCAATTATCACCGATGACTAACTAAAGTGTTTACTGACAGAATAGAGAGTTTAAAAAATGACATAAATGCTTAGCTGTCAAGAAGATAAATATAGAGTTAACAAATACTTATCATTGTTTTAATCATCTAGATAAAGCTAGGGATAAGTAATTGACTTAAAGCTACTTTGTCCAGTTGGTAAGATCTCTATGAGATCAGATTGGAGATTTTCTTTAAATCTATTGGCAAAGATTGTTGAAAATGCCAAGATCAAGAAAGGTTAGAAAAGAGGAAATCATGTCTATAAGAGACAAACTCAATTCATTATGAATTGTATGTGTGGGGTGAATGAGAAGAGGAAAGATGCTAAAGAAAATCTGAAGGAGAAGAAAATATTCATTTAAGTCCTAATCAACAAGATAAAGGAAGAGCTAGATTCTACAGACACCAATGAACAGTGAGACAAGCATCACATAGCAGAAAAAGTGTGGAGAAAATGTATATATTTGATTATATTGATCAGTGAAGTAATGGACCTACAATAGATCTGAAAATCTGCAATTGAGTTGTATGTATGAATAGATCATTAGTGTTTCATTTTAACCATTGAAGCGTATAATATTCTTAACCAAGCAGGACTTAAAGTCTTTTTCAATTCAGATACATCCCAAGGAGTATCAAAAAGTTTGATAACAAAAGTAGCATTGGATATGCCCGATACCTATTGACAGGCCAAGAGAGTTTGATCAAGGTGTTGGTGCTCAAATCAATAGATTGGATTTCCTATGGACTTTCCAATCTAATGTTGGGAAACTCGAGTGATTTGGCCAACTAAAAAGTCACAACCAAGGCAAGGTTGGAAATTCTACAATTTTGGCTCTGCAAAACCAAGGCTGGTAGGCCTATACCTTGACTTACCCTTCAAGTTACAAGGCTTTTTATAGCAGATAAGAAACACTTCAATCTTCTCTCTCAAGTATGGCAAGGAACTTGAAAGAAATCTAACACAAGGCAATATATCGTGAACTGTAAACTAAAATACTTTAAGTAATTGAAACAATGTTTAGTAAATGTGTATGTAATTTGAAATGAATAGATAGATAAGATAACACAAAACTATAAACAATGAACTAAATAACTATAATCTAAATAATGATTAGATGAGTTCCTTATTCTACCATGGGTAATAGAGTCAAGATCATTCCAATCTTATGTTCAACCTCAGAGACAGTTTTACAAGAAAACTTATCACTTCAAAGGTGTTATGGAATGTACATGCAACCTAAAACAATTTAGAGATATTTCAAATGGGTAATACTTCTCAAATGACAGACCAATTGACTAAGGCCTCAATCAATGGAATTTAACCATGAAAAATGAGAAAACCAATTGAAAATATAGACAATGAATCAAATCAGGAAGCATGCACATCAAACTATCACTTTGAAGATGGTTTATCCAAGGGACTAATTATAAAATGATAATGAAACTATTACACATGTGAAATAAAAAGGACTTATCTTTATTGATTTTGAAATAATAGTACATGTAGGTCCATGTTATACTTGTTGATTAAAAACTATCCAAATATGTGAAATTGTATTATATTGTATTCCCCTCTCTTTACATTTTACATGATGTACATATGTTTTTGAGTGGCTTTCACACCTTTTTAGGGTGAAAAGATACAACTCTTATTACAAATTATTTTGAAAAAATAATAAACTAACTAAAAAATAACTCCCTAACTTTTGGATTTGGCTTTGGTCAAAAATCCAAAACACCTCATGAAAATCTAATATTTTTGCTGGAGATAGGAAATTTTATTTCTCGAACTAGGTCATTTCTAGATTTTTAAAATTTGACCATCTTTATCCTCTATCGAAATCATCTTTGTAGCAGGTCTAAATTCTAGCATTTTCTGAAGGCTTTGATTAGTTAGTTCTATTTATTTGTGTCATAAAGCTTCCTTCCTTTGATCTTTTTTCATGGAGAAACATGCTTCTTGATAATGGATTAGGACTTCTAAATTATCAAAATTTAGGGTACCACCAGTGGCTCTTTCTGGGGACATATGCTCCCTATGAGCATAGCGGGATTCCAACTATCTCTGGAGAAGCAGACCAAGTATCCACACTTAATCTGATGCAAAGTGAAATTGGGTGGCCCTAGGCCCCCCCCCAAAAAAGTTAACACTGCTACTTTACTCTCTCAAACACATAATTCTGATCATGTAATAATTTGTATCTCCCAAATATGATGTCACCATTCTCATGGACAACATTCATTGCTTTATTAGCATTCTTTGACTTTTGTTTACCCTTAGAAAAGTCAGCAGGTGCACTGTAGTCCTTGTGAAATAGAATATCTTCATGCATTTGATCAACCCTACAAGTAACTAAATTAATCTCTTCTACTTGGATTCCTTTATGTACGCAATCTTCGCTATACTTAAGATGTTGTTTCTCTTCACAAAAAATATTTGGAGATAACTCACATTCAGGAACTTCCTTCTTATTAAGAATTTGATCAGATAGGATACTCGGATAACTTTCAAAACTAATCTTCAACACATTCTCTTCATTATGTCTGTTTGATTCCATCTCATCTTCACATGTTTGATACAACTTCTACTCATAGGATAAAATAATGCTTGTCTCACTTTCTGAATACACTTCCCCATACATATTTTGAGTTCCATCATCTTCAAAATGATCACTAGGTCCACTGTCTTTATCATGATGTTGATGGACTATTTTGCATAGAAAATATTCTTCAAATAATGGATTCAAGGATATAGAGAAATCGGGCATATCTCCATGAGAGCTCTCATCTGATACTTCTTTGTGTTCATATGTTGTATGTTGTTCTATTTCATCTCCTTTATTTGATTCCTGAAATTTATCATCTTCTTCATCTAGTATGCCCTGAGTATGTACTAATCCATCAAGTTGCTTATCATGGTGCTTTGAGAAAAAAATTTGACCACTCTTCGCAACATGTTTTTAATATTCAATGTCTAGTAAATATGAGATTTCTTTTGTACTGAGAAGATCTTCTTCCTCATGGTCATTGATACCTTTTTCCATACACATCTCATCATGTATAGATTCTTCATCAACCTGATCCAAAATTTCTTCCTCTATGTCATCATTCTTTTCTTCCCTCAATACCTCACATATTTTCTCAAGAAAAACTAATAGTTGAGAATCATGGTAGATTCCTAATTCATAAAGTTTATCCATTAATTCCCTTCCCAAAGGCCTGATATCTGAAGGTATTTCTCGATAGATCTTTATCATTCTCATGAACAAATTTACTGCAGGTTCACCTTTATATCTTTCCAAACTGAAGAATGTATCCAAAGGGGACATGTAAGTTTCTTCCTCTATGTCATTATTCTTTTCTTTTCTTAATTCCTCACATACTTTCTCAAGAAAAATTATCAGTTGAGAATCATCATATATTCCTAACTCATGAAGTTTATCCATTAATTCCCTTCTAAAAGGGCTAATATTTGAAGGTATTTTCTGATAAATCCTTATCATTCTCATGAACAAATGTATTGCAGATTCTCCTTCATATCTTTCCAAATTGAAGAATGTATCCAAAGGGGACATGTACAATTCTTCATCCACAATGCAATTTGGATCTTCTTCCATACTACAACTTTGGTTTTCATATCATTCATAGCACATGTTGTCTTCTTCACCACTGACATCATGAAACACATAAAGAAACCATGTCTCAAATTGTCTCCATGATGAGATACATTGTATGGGTAGTGATTCATGTACATTCCTGGCATTATCTTTTAACATCCTAAAAAATAGCCTCATTACCCGATCCTCTGTAGAAACCTCATAATCTTCTATGAATGTATAAAATGCATCCAAGTGTTGTAGTGTCGATTCATCCCATTTTCCATAGAACTTTGGTAGAAGTTGTGAAATTTTAGGGGATAACTTATTTGGGATGCATTGAAATCTCCTAAGATCCAATGGTCTGATACCATGTGGAATAAAAGGCTTTCTTTGAAATGATGGATACATTTGAAAAAACAATCCACCATCTCCTTCTAAGTCTTCTCCCTCAGTAGAGTCACTGACTAAAATGCTTTCTTCAATAGAGTCACCACCTTCTTATCAGAAGGAAAATACTTACTGTCTTTTGACTTCTTTTCTCCCAGTAGAGTCTTAAATATATCACCAGAGCTTCTAGGTAAAATACAAAAATATTCTTTTGAACAATTCCCCAGTAGAGTCGCCAATATTTTGGTGCTCAAATCAATAGATTGGATTTCATATGGACTTTCCAATCCAATGTTGGGAAACCTGAGTGATTTGGCCAACTAACAAGTCACAACCAAGGCAAGGTTGGAACTTCTGCGATTCTGACTCTACAAAACCAAGGCTGGTAGGCCTATACCTTGACTTATCCTTCAAGTTACAAGGATTTTTATAGCAGATACGAAACACTTCAACCTTCTCTCTCAAGTATGGCAAGGAACTTGAAATAAATCTAACACAAGGCAATATATCATGAACTATAAACTGAAATACTTTAAGTAATTGAAAGAATGTTTAGTAAATGTTTATGTAATTTGAAATGAATAGATAGATAAGATAACACAAAACTATAAACAATGAACTGAATAACTATAATCCAAATAATGATTAGATGAGTGCCTTATTCTACCATGGGTAATAGAGTCAAGATCATTCCAATCTTATGTTCAACCTCAGAGATAGTTTTACAAGAAAACTTATCACTTCAAAGGTGTTATGGAATGTACATGCAACCTAAAACA
>MU224951.1:13569651-13595087 GCA_018584345.1 Thuja plicata | reverse complement strand
TATATATATATATATATACATATATATATATATGATTGTTTTGATCAAGAATTCCTACGTCAAGATAATGAAGGAGCTAATTACAAGTCACATTTCACAAAATGTAATGTCTCTTAGCTCTTCCATGTCTACAAAGCTCTATGTTCTTCCAATATTTTGACACATTGGTTGAATCATGGACAAGCGTGATGAGATGCATAAGACAAAATATTAGAAAGGAGAACTTTCTAAAGTGCATTCACTCGTGAAAACAAAAATAATTTAAGAGACATTAGGAAATTTATATCAGTTGGCACTAAAGTTGGAGGATAAGATCAGGAGAAAGAAGGATCATAACAATAGTTGAAGGGTTTGTTCATTATCTTACGTAGGAATTATACCTAATTTTTTTGTGGTCTGCATAATATGGATCCTATTATTTAATGTGTGACTTCAAAAATATCTGACAATGAAAAAAATTATTTCTTCTCTGTTAAAATTGCAGGGTAACACTTTTAAACAATTTTATTAAAAAAATTAAAAGCATAGATTCAAATAACTAAGCTTGCAAGTAATCGGTCACAAACAAAAAATATGCACCAATATTTCTTTGATGGATATGCACGCCCTGTTGCAAAGATCATATGTTATTACTGGTTGGGAGGATGCTAGAAAGTATTGTAAAATATTGATTTACACCTGACATTTTCATTTTCTTGTTGGTCTCTCTAAATATTTTCTACAATATCCATCAAAGCATAAACGATAGAGATTTTTTTGTCAAATACCGCAGTTGCAACTACCCTACTAGATATTTATTCAAATCATGGAAGATGATAAGGAACAATAGTAGTGATTGGTAGTGAGGAAGTGCTCTGGATTATTATTTGTATCAATGATGATTTCCCCAATGCATTATGTACATATACATCCTGACTCCCTTCACTCATAATATGTTGTTAAAATTGTGTCAACAATCGAAGCCGATTCCTGAAAGAAACCAAAACAAAACAAGAACTATAAGCTTAATAGAAACCTAATGGAAATTTTAAAAATCTTTAGAAATTGTATACTTTACCTTTTCTCTCATTCTTCAACAAGTGGTTCAATAGGGAGGAGAAAGAAAACAAGTAGAATATGAACTTTGATGAAATCCTCAGGACAATCATCATCAAGCAATTGACCAACAACTAAAGGAACATTGTTTGGATTTACCTGATCAATAAACAGAAAAGAGAAAATGATTTGGTTCTTTAAATACATGTTTCATCCACACAATAAAAATGATGATCATATTTTAACCAATATTTTTTTATATTAACCCTTTTCCATTAAATAAGAATGTCCTTTAATATATAACTTCTCCACTATTAAAATGACATGGTACTAGGGTATGTGCACCAAGTTGTGGACCAAAAAGGGGGTATAAGTGGACACATTTTTTCTGAAAATGGGTAAACCTGAATTTGGAACAGGCGTTAGAGGGTCATCCACTGAAACTAAGAAGATGTGTAAAAAATAAAAATTGTAGTACTGTGAATCTAGTTTCTAAAACACTAGTTAATTTTAAAAAAAAATGATAATATTAAGAGGGTCAAACCTCGCGCACATGAAAACATGTTCCTGATTTTTTTCAAAAAACATAACATAGTTTATTCCGTGCATGATACAAAAGATATAGTTATATTCAGTATTTTTTAAATCCCTTTGGTAGGATGATAGGTAAGAGTGAGATATCAAAGTTGTGTATTTTATTGTAATTTTCCGATGAGTATTTTTTTTTTCTGTGATTTTTTGAAGTGATCGCATTCTGAAACTTTGGTACATGTTCGTGCGCTAGGCATAAATTGCATCAAAATAATTGAAAATGAATTTTTTTTTTTTAAAAAGTGTATAGAATCAAGTGTAGAACAATAATATGTAATTTTTTTGTAATTTGATAAAGTATATCAAAAGTTATTAAAAAAATGGTAGACATATGTCTATGAGGACAATTAAGACATTGGTAAAAAAAATTAAAGTTTATTATGCTAATGTTGTCTTAAAATAGAAAAATTTATATGTTTAGAAATCTAAGAAGACGTATGAGATTATGGTGAAAATTATAGATATACCCAATTGACAAATTGAAAACCTGATGAAGATAAAGTCCATAATTCATCTTACAAGATGAAAAAATATCTAAAAGAACAAAAATGGTGGGAAAATGAGCCTCCAAGCCTTTGGGTCATTTTCCAAAGCTCTTCCCAAGACATAACCCAACCGGGTTTCCAAATTTCAAATAACCCGATCGGGTTCTGAAAATCAAAAAGTACTTCAAAACTCGGTCGGGTTTTGAAGAAGTAAAACTTATGCATTTTATTCTCCATAACCCGATCAGGTTTTGAAGAAACTAAAATAGGATTTTTTCTAGAAGCCATAACTTCCACATACAGAGTCCGATTGACTCTGTTCAAAAAGTGTAGGATATATCTTGAGATGATCTAACACATGATTAACCTAAAATCAACTTTAGGCATCAACATTTTTACTACCATACATTTGAATCAAGTAAGGTATAAAATAGGTATTCATTATTGCCCATACATGCAATGTATAGGAAAATTAGTATGCTCTCTCTCTCAAGGAGAGAGAGAGAGAGAGAGAGAGAGAGAGAGAGAGAGAGAGATTCCTATACGTTGCATGTGTGGGCAATAATGAGTACCTATTTATACCTTACTTGATTCAAATTGATGGCACAAAAAATGCTAATGACTAAAGATGATTATAGGTTAATCATGTGTTAGATCATCTCAATATCTTTCCTACACCTTTTGAACGGAGTCAATTAGACTCCGTATGTGGAATTTATGGCTTCTAGAGCAAAGCCTATATTAATTTCTTCATAACCCAATCGGGTTATGGAGAATAAATGTACAATTTTTACTTCTTTAAAACCTGATCGGGTTTTGAAGTACTTTTTGATTTTCATAACCCAATTGGGTTCTTAGAAAGATTGAGTTTTTTAATAATATTTTCTAGGCTTGGTTACTAATCCTAGAACAATTTTGAATTTTCAATAACTCAATCGGGTTATATGAAATTTGAATTTTTTTAAAGACGTGTCCACTTTTTCAGTTTACAACTTTGTGCACATACCCACTATCAATAAATTTCATCTGGCATGAATAATACATTTCGCTACACATGGTAGTCTATAAAAAATTTTAGATCCAAATAAAACTAAATGTTCGATATAAGGACCCACCTTTTTTACATAGCCTTAAATGTATCACATCATATTATTTGAATATAATTAGTTTGTAAGATTTGGAACGAATCCAAACCGATCATAAACATTTATCAATGGACGACCATCTAAAACTCTTGCCTCCATAAGAAAGTTCCTTGTCTTTTGAGAATCATAGAAGTTTGACTCCCTGGTTACACATTTCACACCCTTGATTTGTCTAATGTTGACTTCTGCTTCAATGTATTTGAAGTGAATTTTAGGATCCTCACTGCCAATGACATCCAAAATATAGTTTCCATATAAAGTATCAATCTAAAGTCAAATCACATGGATTTCAAGAAACAAAATGATACAAGTGAGAATCCAACCTCAAATCACTTGGATCTCAAATATGTACCCAAGAAGAAATAAAGCCCTTCATAAGACTGGAACTATTCAAATAACTTGATGCATGAATCTACACCCAATTGTTCATAATGTTCTTTTGCTGCCTGTTTTACATGAAATAAGTTATAAAAAAGCATTTGGTGTTATCATCTACATCCATTATTGATTCTCAATACATAAAAGGTGCAATATTTTTACCTAGCTAATGATTCAGAGATTTCTCCTCATGTTAATGAGAAGGAGATCTTTCATGCACTCCAACGCCCACTCTTTAGAAAGGGTCCCAAAGATCTCAACAAGGGCCTAAGAAATAGTGGAATTTGTAAAGGAAATTTAAGTTTTTATTCAATTTCAAGAGCATATCATGTATCACAGACCCATGACTCGATAGCATGGGTATTAACAATGACACATTTGATATCAGGCAACTCTCGATAGTGATGTAACCAAAATTTACAATATTAGTGATGCACAAAATACTTCCTAAGAAACCATTTGACATAAGGAAAAATGAAGCAAACCTAAAAATATTTACACAAGAATTAACATAGATAATGTTTCATACATGATATCAAATCTAAGTTAAAGACTAAGTGCACCCCCATGAATGACCTACCTGAAGTGCATGCATATATAAACCAACTTTCTCACACAATTATGCTATACGAGGATGATCATAGTGACTAAAAATTCCATTTTCCAAGATAGCATCAACAACATTGGGGAAAGTGACCAAATTAATCTCAAGAACCTACAAGGAAAATAAAATTAGAAAAGACAAAACCACAGTAATTTCTACAATAAAAAATGTATAAATATTTCATTTTCACTCTTGCCAGACTTCACACATAAGCATATTTTAAAATAGGTCTAAGAAAGTTTAAATTCTAGTTGCTTCATGACCATATTTACAACTTGCCTTAGTTTTAAGATGTGCATGTTCTGGCAAATTAAGCTTCAAAACATCAAACAAAAAAGACATTGCTTCATGGATTATGTTGTTAGAGTAGTCATCTTTTATATTTATTAATTAAATCACATTGGTTTAATTAATTAAGTTTTTTTATTACTCTTATTGCTTAAGTTGTCTCTTAGGTGCATTATAATTAATATTTATATTAATTATTAATGTGCAACCTAGTTTTTCTTTCCTTTAGGTTTTCGTTCATCTTTTAAGGTTGAACTTATCATTAATATTTCATAACTTGGAATATATTTTTTCTCTGACATTTTGGGTGCTTTCTGAGTTCTATTTTTTCCTCCTTCTAGCTTCTCTCCTGTAACAAGTTATTTGCATGCAGGTGTTATTCGGGTTCTGTGGATTTTTCTTTCTCAAATCCTACATGGTATCAGAGTCGTACTGCTTCTGGCTAGTCTGGTGTTTTTTTGAAGTAGTGATTTGAGGGAGAAAATATCAGCATTTCTTAGGTTTTGTTTTCTTCAATATGAAAGTGACAAAATTTTTGGTGCATTTTAAGTGCAAACAGACCTCACCATCGCGCTCAGAAGGCCCAGGAGACTACATTTTCATATAAATTTTGCCCATTTTGGCTACAGTGACCTCTGAATTTTTTTTCTCTCTCCTAGTTTGTACGATGCAAATTTTGAGAAAAAAATAAAAAAACACGCCAAAACACTCAATTTTTTGTGAAGGTAGTGCACATTGCCAATGCGCCCCCAGTGTGATTCATGTGCCACCCGCACCTGGCTCTTGGCCTGCGTGGCACCCCCATGCAGCCATGGCCACCATGCCACCCATTGGGGCACCACCATCACCCAACCCAAGCACCACCTATGCCGTCATGCACCACCTCCTCTCTCCGCGGTGCTTACGTGAATTCCCGACAGGGTGATGTCAACCTTTATGATGATTATTCAAAATTTTCCGGTGAATTTTTTTTCTAGCGATGACATTAGCCATGGGCTGGTGATGGTCATACAATTGTCAAATTTTATGCAGTGCCTGGCGACGGTCATTTGAATGTCAATTTGTTTCTAGTGACTAGTTTTTTCCAGAGAGCTTGCTTTCAGAGGTCTTATTGGTGTTTTGGCCATAACTTGAGCATACAATATCTTTTTCAAAAAATGAGATATTGCTGGAAAGAAATTTCTGAGATGGAAACCACCATATGGGTTTTGTATGCAAATTTAGGCGTTTGAGTACCTGATTTCAGTGTCAAAGTAGAGGCTTCAGTTTCCTCTCTCTCTACATCTCACGTCCAGGTTTTCTTCTTGTGTTTTTTTCTCTCTAATTTATTTTTTGGTGTACAGGGGATAGTATAATACATTGTGGAGGGGTGTATTTTACTTTCTAAAATTTACTTCAGAATGACCCTTCTTCTTCCATCTTATTTATCTCAATGTCGGACCCTTCAGTGGCCCTCCTGACACCGCAGAACTACCACACCTGGAAAGCACACATGACCAGGCTACTTATGTCACAGGGATTATGGTCTTGTCTAAATGAGAACAAACATGTTCTGTAGCATCCCTTTGATATTCTTCAGCACATGAACAAAATGGATGAAGTCATGGGCTTAATTTCACCGAACATCTCTTACAGTCTGATCTTTCACTTGGAGGGTTTGAACACTCCTCATGCCATTTGGAGAAAGTTTTCAGATTTGTTTGGCATAGTGAATGAGTTCTGAGCACTACAGCTTGATGCAAAGTTGACCTCTTTGACTCCTACTAGTTTTCCCAGTATTGAGGACTTCTCGATGAAGTTCAAGTTTCTACACTTAGTTCTACACGGATGTGGGAAAAACAAGACAGATGATGAGTGTATCTTTCTGATACTCTCAAAGCTGCGAGGATAGTATCTGATCTTTCCTTCCACTTTCTAATCCACTATGGATGCTTTGGGTGTCAGGGACACCATGCCTTCCTTTGAGACCTTCTATGATCGGTTGACATGGGAACAGGAAAAGATCCAATAGATGGATGCTTCTGGCTCCTCAAGCCAAGCATTGGTAGCTTAGTCTTCACAGGGGAAACCAAAATAGAAATCCAAACCCAAGAAAGATGTAGTAGGTAGTGAGTCTTCCTCCAAAACTGCGTAGAAAATTGATTCAAAACCTCCATCTCACCCTTCAAAGGGTAAATCTTCTTTTAAGTCTACTAAGTCTTCCTCCAAGACTAAGAATAAAACAGGTGAAACCTTTAGCTTTTGTGGCAAGGATGGACATCTTGTTTCTAGGTGTTGGAAATGTTTGGAGGATTTAGAGGAAGCCATGTAGGAGCATCACATTTATTCTCCTCAGTCCACATCCTCCCTTGCAGGGAAAGGTCATGTTCTTACTACATGAGCAATGACTTATGGGCCCACCTATATTTTGGATTTCAGTGCTTCTCACCACATGGCTCACACTCAGCAGTTGGTCACCTCACTTTCACCTTGTGATACTTCACAAATTGCTGTTGGGAAATCATCACATCTTTCTATTTTGGGTTCCATTTCTTTTGCATTAGCTGGGGGTTCACTTTGGGATCTTCTTCTGGTCCCTGACATCTCGATGAAACTATTGTCCATCTATTAGATTTTCCACTACGACTATGGTAAGACAATTGATTTCTCATCACATGATGTGGTTATTCAAGACCTCCACGATTCTGATTCAATTATGGCTACTGGGAGTGTTGAATCTACATCTCGCCTATACAGATTTGATGGATTTTAGCCTTCTAATGGTACAATTTCTTTTCTTATAGCACATGTAGATTCAGTGAGAAGGCCATGGCATGAGCATTTGGGCCATGTCAATTATAGATATCTTTAGCAGATGAGCACACAGGAACTTGTTCTTGGGCTTCCTCATATTTCTTTCTCTAATGGTCTTTGTGAGGGTTGTGTTCTTAGCAAACAACAGAGGGATCCTTTTCCTAAGGGATGAGCTACTTGTCCTTTGGCACCACTGGAGTTGATTCATAGTGAGCTCATGTCATGTCCTACTCATTTTTCTGGTGCCAGATATGTGCATACTTTCATTGATGACTTCTCCAGGTGCACATGGGTGTACTTTCTTAAGTACAAGTCTGATGTCTTTGATTCATTTTGAATCTTTAAGACATTTATGGAGAAGAAATCTGGTCTTTCTATTTGGTGGCTACACACTGATAATGGGGAGAGTATGTGAATAAAGCCTTCAGGTATTTTTTCTCTGAACATGGTCTACAACATCAGTTTTCAGCTCCCTACACCCCTTAGTAGAATGGTGTAGCAGAGAGAAAGAACAAAACACTTTGGGAGATTGCAAATTTTATGATTCAGTCTAGGTCCATGGATTCATCTTTTTGGGCAGAGGTAGTCAATTGTGCCAACTATATTCAGAATTAGATGACCCATAAGGGAGTTCAACATATGACTCCTTAGGAGGCTTGGTCTCATGTCATGCCTGATGTATCTTCATTCCAAGTTTTTGGTAGTGAAGCATGGGCATTTATACCTGATGATCAGAGGAGAGCAATGAAGCAGAAGAGCTAGCACCTTATTTTTGTTGGCTATTGTGAGGATGTTAAGGTATATAAGTTGTTTGATCCTGATTCCAAAGAAGTCTTGTTTTGACAGGATGTCATGTTTGATAAGTGTCATCCTACAATAGATACCCTAACTCCAACATCTACTTCACTTACCACTACTCCCTCATCTCTTCCAAATTCTTTTCAGGATGATGATCTTGGTGATCCCCATTTACCTCCACCATAGGATCCTCCATAGATGCCTAGATGGGCTTGTGTTATTGTTGAGGTAGCAGGATCTCTAGTAGGTGATCCTTCATCTTCCCATCACACCCGATATCATATTGCGGGTTTTAGCCTTCTAAGTCATGCTATTTGTGGTGATCCTTAGACTTTTTTAGCTGTGACATGACATTCTAAGTGGACAGTGCTATGGAGGAGGAGTATTCTTCTTTGATGATGAATCATACTTGACA
The DNA here is from genome assembly GCA_018584345.1 of Thuja plicata. Lineage (NCBI taxonomy): Eukaryota > Viridiplantae > Streptophyta > Pinopsida > Cupressales > Cupressaceae > Thuja > Thuja plicata. The sequence continues at coordinate 13,586,555 of MU224951.1, read as the reverse complement.
TCTTTGTTCTCTTCTTAAGGGAATAAAGTTAGTGCAATGCAAGTGGTTGTATCGTACTAAGTTTCCTACTGATGGTTCTATTGATACTTGTACAAGGAACATCTTTTTGTGAAGGGTTATTCATAGGTTGAGGGTATTGATTACACTGAGATATTTTTTCCTATCGCTAAGATGAATTCTATTCACAATGTCTTATCCCTTGTAGCTTTTAAGGGATGGCCAATTTTTCAGATGGATGTGAAGAGTGCATTCTTGCATGGTGATCTTACTTGGGATTTTTACATAGAGAAGCCTCAGGGATTTGTGTAGGATTCATCCTTGGTTTACAGACTTTGGCATTCTTTGTATGGTAAAAAACAGGCCCCTCAGTCTTTGTATGAGAGGATGGACTCTTTTTTTCTTTCCATAGGATTCACGCAATGTCATTCCGATCATACAGTCTACATTCAACATCATGGGGATGAGGTTTTGATCCTTGTGCTATATGTTGATTCTCTTCTCATCATAGGTATCTCATATTATATTATTTAGGATGTTCTACATGAATTGATGGAGTAGTTTGAGATGCCTGATCTTGGTCCGTTACACTACTTTCTTGGTCTTTAGATTGTTAAGTGCTCTACGGGGATCTTTATTTACCAGGAGAAGTATGCTCTTTCATGTTTCAACACTTTGACATGCTTGATTACAATCCTTCTCCCACACCTTTTTAGTCAGGTGTTACCTTTTCTACCTCTTGCACTTCACCTTCAGTGGATCCGACATTGTATCGACAGTTGGTTGGCAGTTTGTTGTACCTTACACACTCATCCTAATATTTCCTTTTCAGTTGGTCTTGTCTCTTAGTTTTCACATGAGCCTCATGAGATTCATTGGTAAGCTGCCAAGCATATTTTGAGATACATTTAGGTCACTATTTTTTATGGCATTCACTACCTATCAGGGTCTCATCACATTATTAGGTTCGCTTACTCAGATTGGGCTTGTGATGTCGATGATCTGAAGTCTAATTTTGGCTGTGTTTTTTGATGCAGAGGCCAGTGGTCTTCACTCAATCTTCTCCTCCACTAGACTCCACTTCTTATTTTTCACTCTTACAACTCATCCATCCATGCATATTGGACAAGGTGGTGTGACTGTCCTCAATCCACAAACCCTTTACTTCCCTCTCTATGCATTTTCTTATTATGACAGTCTAGACACTCCTTAGGAACAATCAACCTAGACACCCTTGAATAGGGTACATTTCCCCTAATAACTTAATATCCTTCTAGAAACAACCTACTAACTCCCCAAACTCCTATCTCCTTCACACAAGCCCTCTGACACATGTATGAAGGAAGTTCTTCGCAAACTTCCCTATCACTGTCCTCTAATAGACTCGTACACAGTTGTCTATAACTTTTGCGTCTTATTACCTTAGGAAAATCACTCTGGTGAGACCCTTTAAAACTCAATTATCTAACACATATCCAAAATTAAGAAGGATCCAACATTTCAAACAAAACTTATCCTTTCTACACTCAGACTGTATTTTGTTTATGATAGTCATACCTTCACACTTTAAAACTTATTGCCCTCTTCCCTTCAAGACACGTGCTCCTTGTTGCATGGTATTATGAAACTCCCAAGGAAGTTAGTTTACACTCCATTCTCATCCCTTCCCAAGATGATAGGTGATTCCCACATTTCAACTAAGAGATATTACATCTTTTGTCTCTTAGGTTACCCTATTGGAGGGCTATGACAAATTTTATTCAAACCAAGATATCTCTCAGATCTCCAAACAAAACGAAATTATTCAAAAAAATAAAATAGGGTTGATGCACTACTAAAAAATCCTAAATCCACCACTTATCAAAAAGATAAAATTCACATCCTTTAAAACACCACACAATAGGACGGTTACACTGAGAAGATAGTGAATTGCAGAAAATGTCTCATTTTATTGATTCAAACCTACAATTATTCAACAACCCCGAATGCTACCTCTTTCCTCTAGATATTACCAAGTAAATATACATCTTCCATGGTTACAAATCCATCCAACTTCTTTTAACTCCTCTACAAACCAACTGTAATCAGTTAAACTGATTGTTACATTTTGGTTTAATGTTGTCAAGTTGACAACATGGTTGTGAATTTGACAACTTCCCATCCCTTTGCATTTATATTATTTAAAACAACTTCTAAAGGCCTTTTAGGATCAATTCCTAATATTTAGACCTTAACTATCCCTTAAACCCTCAACTAGCCTTCATTAGGCCATATTTTTCCAATAAGGCAATATTACAACTTTTGGCACTTTTAGTGCATTTGACATTTTTAAATGGCTCTAATGGCCAACTTACAATAATTATGGACCTTATAGGTATTTTCCAACTCCATTTACTCTAGGATCAACAAGTGACACCAAGGAGTGCTTTCTAGTCTCCAATGCCAACATGGCTTACAATATTGATCTTATTACAAAATGACCAATACACTTAACAAACCTATTCAAAACATAATTAAATAGACCAAATATGGTCTTATTAAATTCAAATGACCCGTCATGGTCATTATTGTATTCAACTTCCCCTAGGATCTATCCAATGACCCCAGTGTCCTCTTAGGCCTTTGTCCTTAGCCCTCATTCTCCTACACCATACTCCACAGTTTTAAAACCTTTCCAAGTCCTCTTGGAAACCTACAAAAAGTATGTTAGAAGAAAAAATTTATTTTTATCTTGACCCTTGGTTTGAATAAGGCCTCTTCAAGTATTTTCAATTTCACTTTTCCACTCCTCCATGCTCTTCCTTCTGCACCATATGGATGCCATGCCTTGGAAAAGTGAGATCATCATGTTTCTTCGTCCATACCACTGCTAAAAAATGCATTTCAAGTGCCTCCAAGAGACACACCTTCAAGGTTACCCTTGCAGCCTCCATGTTTACCAACTCCAAGGCCTCTTCATGGCCCACCAAACCAACTGTAGTCTCTTCCCATGAGACCATATCAAATTTTATCCTTTGATTACTTTTCTCTTTATGCCATCCTTCTTGGCATGCCACCACTTCTTCACCCATTGCTAAGGCTTCATCATGAGCCTCTTCACCATCCATTACCACCAAGGTACACTGTTGCGTAGTACCTTCAAAAGGACATAGAATTTTCCTAATGTTAACCATCCCATCATCTTCATAACCTAATTCTCTTATGCTCCAATCAACATCTTCATCATCAACCTCTGCCTCAACTTTCAGAACCTCTTTGACATTAGGTTCATCCTCTTCCTCACATGCTATCTATTGCTCCTCATCATTCACCTTCAAAGGACACATCATTGCCCCTGCCTACAAGTTTTCTTCACATTCAAGCCTCTCATGACTTGATCCCATGCTGCAACTATTGTTAACTTCATCTTAAACCTCAGATTCTAGAGCCTCTTATCTCCTAGGTTCCACCATCTCTTCATGGATAATCTTCTTTTCATCATCTTCATCACCATCTGCTGCTTGTTCTAGGAGTAGTGATATCTTCTCCCACTTCTTCTAGTTCTCATCCAAAGATTCATAATTTTTTCTCCAGCTCTCTTCTTTTTCTCTCTTCTTGGCTTCTTCTCTTTCCTTCTTTTCTTGATTTCTTTTCCTCTTTCCATCGTCGAAGTATTCTCTCAATGCCTTGACCAATTCTCTTTCACTTCTTGTCAAAGCCATCTTCAATATTCAACTTGTAAGGATCTACTTCCTTTCTTTGATACCAATTGATGCAAAGGCCAGTGGTCTTCACTCAATCTTCTCCTCCACTAGACTCCACATCTTATTTTTCACTCTTACAACTCATCCATCCATACATATTGGACAAGGTGGTGTGACTGTCCTCAATCCAAAAACCCTTTACTTCTCTCTCTATGCATTGTCTTTCTATGACATTCTAGACACTCCTTAGTAACAATAAACCTAAACACCCTTGAATAGGGTCCCTTTCCCCTAACCACTTAATATCCTTATATACATAGCCTACTAACTCCCCAAACTCTTGTCTCCTTCACACAACCCCTCTGGCACATGTATGAAGGAAGTTCTTCGCAAACTGCCCTTTCACTGCCCTCTAATAGAACCGTACATAGTTGTCTATAACTTTTGCCTCTTATTACTATAGGAAAATCTCTCTCGTGGGACCCTTTTAAACTATGTTATCTAACACATATCCAAAATTAAGATGGATCCAATGGTTCAAAAAAAAATTATCCTTTCTGCACCAAGACAATATTTTTTTTATGACAGCCATACCTTCACCCTTTAAAAATTATTGTCCTCTTCCATTCAAGAGACATTCTCCTTGTTGTATGGTATTCTGAAACTCCCAAGGAAGTTATTTTACACTCCATTCTCATCACTTCCAAAGATGAGAGTTGATTCCCACATTTCAGCTAAGAGAGATTACATCTTTTCTCTCTCGGGTTGCCCTATTGGAGGGTTATGAAAGATTTTATTCAAACCAAGATATCTCTTAGATCTCCAAATAAAAGGAAATGATTCAAAAAAAATAAAATGGTGTTGATGCACTGCCAAAACATCCTAAATCCACCACTTATCATAAATGTAACATTTACATCCTTTAAAACACCACACATTAGGACGGTTACACCGAGAAGATAGTGAATTGCAGAAAATGTCTCTTTTTATTGATTCAAACCTACAATTCTTCAACACCCCCAACTACTACCTCTTTACTCTAGGTATTACCAAGTAAATAGACCTTTTCCATGGTTACAAATCCAGCTAACTACTTGTAACTCCTCTACAAACCGACTATAATAAGTTATACTGATTGTTACATTTTGGTTTAATATTGTCAAGTTGACAACATGGTTGTCAATTCAGCAACTTCCCATCCCTTTGCATTTATATTATTGAAAACAAATTCTAAAGGAATTTTAGGATCAATTCCTAATATTTAGACCTTAACTATCCCTTAAACCCTCAACTAGCCCTCATTAGGCCATATTTTGCCAATAAGGCAATATTACAACTTTTGGCACTTTTAGTGCATTTGACATTTTTAAATGGCTCTAATGGCCAACTTACAATCATTATGGACCTTATAGGTCTTTTCCAACTCTATTTACTCTAGGATCAACAAGTGACACCAAGGAGTGCTTTCTAGTCTCCAATGCCAACATGGCTTACAATATTGATCATATACCAAAATGACCAATACACTTAACTAAACTATTCAAAACATAATTAAATGGACCAAATATGGTCTTATTACATTCAAATGACCCATCATGGTCATGATTATCTTCAACTTCCCCTAGGATCTATCCACTAACCCTAGTGTCCTCTTAGGCCTTTGTCCTTATCCCTCATGCTCCTGCACCATTTTTTGTCTTGGCTCTGGTCCTATCACATGGTCATGCAAGAAGAATAATTCTTGTGCACTTTCATCTACAAGGGATGAGTACAGAGCTATACTACATGCTAGTCAGGAGATTTTATGGCTTTGGCAGTTGATGACTGAGTTTTTTTTTCCTCCTGATTGTCCCACTATTCTCTAGCACGATAATCAAAGTGCTATTCACATTTCCCACAACCCAGTGGAGCATCATCACACAAAACACATTGAGCTTCATATGCATATCATCCGCCAGCTGGTTCAGGATGGTGCTCTCATTTTGGAGTACATTCCCACTAACACACAGGCTACTGACATCTTCACTAAACCTTTTCCATCCCTGTTCTATCTTTAGCAGTGTTCTATGCTTGGGGTGATGAAAGTTGTCCTTGGGAGGTATTCTTGAGGCCTTCCTTCCTTACATGTTTTTAAGAATGTTTGTTCTATCTCTTTTTGGAAAGGGGCTTTCCCACTAGGTTTTCTCCTTTATCTCCGGTTTATAGAGATTTCCTTATATTGGGTACCTAATCAAGCCTTGTTGTTGGGACCCATTTCCTGATTTGATAGTTGTGCTAGGTTAGCTTACCCCCTGAGCTTATTTTAAGGGGAGGGGAGGTGTTAGAGTAATCATCGTTTATACTTATTAATTAAATCACATTGGTTTAATTAATTAAGTTGTTTTATTACTCTTATTACTTAAGCTATCTCTTAAGTGCTATATAATTAATATTTATATTAATTATTAATGCGCAACCTACCTTTTCTTTCCGTTAGGGTTTCCTTCACCTTTTAAGGTCAAACTTGTAATTATTGTTTCATAACATGGAATATATTTTTTATCTCACATTTTGAGTACTTTCTGAGTTATGTGTTTTCCTCCTTTCAGCTTCTCTCCTGTAATAGGTTATTTTCATGCAGGTGTTCTTCATATTCTATGGATTTGTCTTTCTCAAATCCTACACATGTTACGTTGCACATATATTTAGATATGAAACAAAAACATAGTAAGTTATATTACTGATGATTATACTTGAACATAAGAATTTTTTCCTATGTCAATTTTGGAATTTCCATATAATGTTATATATTAGATGGACAAATGAAAGAAACTTCAAAAATGTGCTGAGACCTAAGCTGATAGTTCAAGTTTGGGTTCAAGTTTAGGGTAGAAGAACCAAATTGTGGGTACGAATTTTTTTTGAAATGGGGTTTGGTTCATTGGGGTTTGTTAGTACAAAAAAATGTAAAATGTCTGTGTGTGTGTGTGTGTGTGTGTGTGTTTGCGTAGCCTAGAAGCACAAATTAAGATTAGAATGTAACATAGTATCATAAAAACAAAAAAATCAACATTAAAAAGTAATAAAATATTAAAATAATAATATGGAGTTCAAGTATCATCGTTTTGACTTTCAACATTGGAACTTTATGCTAAGTTTCAATCGTCTAATGGATTGTCTAAATCTTCTTCGTATTCATAATTTAAAGCATTAGTTGATTCAATAATAGTTTCAATACCAATGGGATCAACTACATAAATAACATTCTGACTTTCCAAGTCCTCAAATGCTTGTCACTTTTTTAATTTTCAGTACAAGCAAGACTAAAATGTGATGGATCGGATAGTTTAAACAATTATTTCCCCAATAGTGATTTCCAAATTCAAATACCAGAAAGTGAGAACAATGAGGATAGTTATATGCTACATCAGGTTCATCTGTAATGCCAAATACCTCTTTATAGGTCAATCTGAGTCAAGAAGCATAAACTGCTATAAAGAATAATTGGTTCATCAACTTCAGATCCAATTGTTCTCCATCCAATGTTAGAGGGTCTGAAAAGATAAAAGGTATTTCACATGAGTACAACATAAAATGTAACATTATCGATGTCACAGATCCAGTGGAGTATAATTTGTCCAATGAATTTAAATTAATTACAGTGTCACAAAAGATAGTGAATTTGACAAGAAATTAAATAGTATTGATAATTTTAGAATAAAAAGAACTCCAAACTTAAATATGAGAGAGTTTCCATCTCTACAAGGATAATTTGTCATATAATACAATATTTCACTTAGAATTTGAATTCACACTAGTCAAGAGTCCATTAGGTTCAATCACGCATGAATTCCATTTAGTTACTCAAAAAATAAAAGCAATAAAGCAACACAAAACGCCAAAAATAAAAGTGCTAGGAAAATTTTCATTGAAAATATGCCTCAATTTCCCTTTTGAGGTCTCAGTCAAAATACCCAACTTCATACACATGTTAAATACTACTACAATAAATTCCAAGTGAATGAACATGCAATATTTCTCAAGAATATTTACAATTTGTTATTACAATATTAGTTGCAATAGTAGAAAAGTATTTTGGGAGTTCATTATCATGTATGCCAATGCATACATTTTAGACATGAAAAAAAATATGCAAAATTAGGGTTTTTGGTACTTACCAGATTGTCGGCCCCAGGAAGGTTTCCTCTTTTAGAAAGATTCACAACAAGACTATTCCATGCATCTACCTTCCTATGCAATACCAAATGCTCTCTAAACTAGAAAGATCTAATGTTTTCCTAACCAGGTGTGTTAATGTGCATAAACATGTATGATCCTAGAAAGTGGGGTAAAATGGGGCTCCCACAAGGGTTGAGCCCAACTTGTTGGGGTGAAATCAAAGAGTTATCACAATTGTATCTTAGTTCTTCTTAGTGGGAAATTCAAACTAAGTTGTTGGTCTTCAATTTTCTTCTTAATATTCTCATAAGTTATAGGCCATTATATCCATGTAAGCATAGGTACAAGTTTTTAGAGCATAAATGATTGCATGGATAAAACAACCTGCAACAAATCAGAAAACTATGGTCTCAAATGATGGAGCTATGGAGAAATCATGTGATGGTGGTTAAGAGGAAAGTAAAATAGACAGTTGCATCATAACCCTGAGACATATTAAATGTGGAAGAGTCAATAAATATTAAAGGGACATGATAAAATATTAAATGATCGATTTCTTCAATTAAATCTAAGGCATACAAAATAAATATTTAAAATAGTTTGGGGAGTTGAGAATGTTATACTAGCTGAAAGCATGTATAAGGGAGGAAAATACCACATTTTTCCCTCCAAGAAGAGGCCTCGTGTCAAACTTGGAATTTTTTTGGAAGTACCTCTGTATTGAATTTGTTAATATGAGAAAAATCTGATGAAATGGAAAATGAAAATAAGCTAAGGTAGAAGAGACATACAAGGCTGAAATAGAAAATAGATATAGAAAGTGTTACCCTTAATTTTGCACAAAAGAGAACATGAAACAATCATTACCTGGTCGTAAAGAAGTTCAAGTTGCGCCCTCAAATTTGGTCAGTGTTTTGGGTCTAAAGGAGGCCTCTGTAGATTATAATATCTAGAGGAAATATGGTAATGGTCGAGGGGATAGAGATATTGTAATTTTTTATAAAAAAAAATGATGCATTTCTAGAATTCACAATTTTTTTTCTTGGTAACAGTCCTTTTGATTTGTGTTTTCAATGGTGGTAAAGTTGTCTTTTTGTTGACATGTTAATTTGGGATGTTAGGGAAGTAAGTTAGCTTCATTTTGGTGTTGGTTTCATGTGTTTTGGTTGAATTTTGGTTGATACATCTATGTTTATTGTAAGTTTGTATAAATAAAAAATGCTGCATTTTCTGGAAATCACTATTTTTTTCTCGGTAACAGTCCTGTTGATTTGTGTTTTCAATGGTGGTAATGTTGTATTTTTTTTGACATGTTAATTTGGGATGTTAGGAAAGTGGTTAGCTTCAATTTTTTGTTGGTTTCATGTGTTTTGGTTGAATTTTGGTTGAGACATCTGTGTTTAAGTAAAAACTATCAGAACCCTGATTTAGGGTAACCTGAGGGACTAAAAATGTAATTTCCTTTAGATTTAAAATGGAAGAAGCCTCTCATCCTTGGAAGTGATTACAGAGGTGTACACAAACTTCCCTTGAGGTTTCAAGTATCCATGCAATGATTTTGCACATGTATGGGCCAAGGAAGTCACTGTATAGTCACGGGAAGGAGGATACTATCAATCACAGTCTCAAAGTTCAGGCTTTGTTAACAAGTTCTATGGATGCTATGGCCATGGAGACTTTATAAAATGGAGGATAAGGGAATATAAATTTTTTTTCCATACATTGTAGAAGTTGGGGTTCCCAAGGGTAGGGCTATACTATTAAGAGTTCAGAGATTGGAAGTTACTATCCCAGTAGGATAGTAATATAGGAAGTTTATTTTGTTTGGATTGGAATTTGAGTTTAGTGAGTAAAATGGATATGAGAGTGTGTAGACAGCAGCCAAGGATTCTAGGAGGATCTAGATGATGTCTCAATATTTGGGGGTGAAGATAAATAATGTGTTGGTTGGAGTGATTGCCTTCATAGTGGTAGAATTGTTGTCTTAGGGAACAATGAATAGTTAGTTTGTTGGAGATGCAATTTGTTGAGGGGGTCAAGAGTCTTGTGATCCAATACAAGTACATTGGGTTTTACATGTGGATAGGAATGGGGGAATTCCAAGTCTAGGGGTGTTGATCCAATCAAGGATCTTAAATTGTTCACGTTGAAGGTAGGTTGAAGGGTTGTATGTGCACAATCATAAGTAAATGAAAGAGGATCAATTATTGAGTGATCAGTGATGGAGGGTTTATATTTAGGGTGTCGAGCATAGTGGAATAGTCATGTCTTGACCATTAATAGGTCTTGAGAGTGGGTGGGTCTATGTGAGTGATCCTAAGTTGGAGGACTAAAGAGTGTCTTGGAAGAGTCTATTTGATGTGAGTAGTTGTATCTCACAAAGTCATTTTTCTAAATTTATCTTTGAACAATAGGACTTGATAAAGTAATCCACTTGGCTCTGCATCAGGATGTCACTTCATCATTAATATCTCTAGGTCTTGAAACACCAAGGCCCCTGACATAAGCATTTGAATACATCCCAATTAGACAATAATTGTAGTGTTTAACGAATACCATTAAGAAGGAAAACATGAGACTTACTTCCATCGTACTCTATTTTTTAGATTTTTCTCAATAATTCCAATTCCCTTGAGAACATTTGTGATGTCATATATTCTTCTTTTTAGCACCTGAAAAAAAAACAATGAACATAACAATTAGCATCACGGTTTGATATAAAAAAATTGGGTGTATAAAGCACTAGATAATCTAAGAATGAAAATAATAATAAATAGTAGATCTTGCAAATAGAGATATATTTTATTCATTATCAAAATAATTACATCCAAATTATCTGCATCTTTGTTGAGATTGAGCACACCATCATCTACCTTCTTGATCAAACTAATGAATTTATTTGTCAATAATCTTGGTTGTATGCAACAATCATTGTTCTCTCAAAAATCAAATAACTAAATGTGCAAAGCCACAAATAGAGCTTTAAATTTGATAAGAAACCAACAGTTTCAAAATTCTTATCTCAGATAATACTTTACTAAGAGAATTTTCATAGCGAAAGGTACTGACTGGAGTATGCACATTTCTAGAAGGAGAACCTAAGGAAAAAAAAAATCAATAGCATCAGGAATATCAATAGTCAAACCTCATTTAGGATCTATCCAAAAGGCAATTCCAGTGTAATTGTAAAAGTCATGTTGCAAGCATCTATATGGTGTTGCGTTCAAATCTTCTTCAATACAAATAAAATAAAATTTAAAAAATAATTTAGGATCTGAAGGAACCAGGAGAACATGGCAGACTAGAGGCCATATGATTCTCAATAAATAGAACCCACAATATCAAGCAAACCATTGTAAGAAGTAAGATTTAAAATTTAGAGTATTACCAATGTTTGACCTAGGTGTCTGAGGACTAGTCTTCATACTCTTAGAAATCTTTGATCAGCTATATCGTATGTCTCCTATCCCTGAATCAAGTTTGAGATTCTCTTTGTGTCAAGAATAGTTTAATATTCTCTACTTAACACAGCCAACAACGTGATTGTGGAAGCTCATTTGGCCCCTTCCCCCTAACATAACTATAAATTCACCGTTAGCATATAACATTCATTGATTCTTTCATCCATTAATAAAATATAACATTCATTCATTCATCCATTAATAAAATATAACATTCATTCATCCATTAATAAAATATAACATTCATCCATTAATAAAATATAAAATTCAGTCATTATCAAATAAGGTAGATTACATCCATTTCTTTTTTTGTTTTTTTGGAGAAAAGACTAAGTGGAACATCAAATTTTGCACCCCTTCCTCCCTCTTCTTCTACTGGTCCCAGTCTATGCCTCTTCTTATACTCACATGTAGGAATTTGATGCAAAGGGGGGTCCTCTACAATAACAAAGATATGGGTTAAATTCAAAACATTTTTTATTATTGTTACAATTATTTCATTAATTAAAAGAAAATAATAGGAATTTTATTTATCTAATGGGGAATCATCATCTACTGTATCATGTTGTCTAGCCTCATCCTTAATAGCGTGAACACCCTCTAAATGCTCTGAAGTTGAAATACGAAGTTTAATTACATTAATCAATACACCAATTTCAATTAAATTCATTTACATGAATAAAAATGGTCCTCTTTACCTAATGGAGGCACATCATGTTCCTAATGCTGCCTACCCAGATCATGCTCCACTTGGTCACCATGGTCTACATGCACTAAATATAAACAAAAAAGTTTATAACAATTTCAATTTAAGATGTTTAATTGTATCAATAATTACATTAAAAAAATGGAATAGAAAATGAATAACTTCACCACTCAGATGCACAATAGGACCTTCATCATGTGTAGGTTTTGTTCTAGGATTAGGAGGCTGCATCAAGAAATATCATGCGCATTGTTTTCTTATTTAAAACAAAAATATTCAGTTTATGTTGGAAATTAACATCAAATCAATAGATTATTTCTCAAGTATTCAATTTGAAATAATTTTCATTTGGCCTATTTACATGTTTGATCGATGCACTAGAATATCGTGTGTGGCTACTTGACTCTCATAGGTGTTCAGCCACGACTACATAGCCATGATGGAAGGAAACTCTTTTGTCATATTTCATGGGCACCACATTGAATTTAGAATCCTGCATTTTTTCTTAATATCATGAATTTTTCTCGTATTGTTAGTTTAAACAAAATTGTTTGAAATTTATAAATATTTTGATTTGATATTTGATTTATTGTTACTTACAAGTCATGTGGAAAGCTTCATATAACTGCCAGAGTAGATTTTGTGTTGGCCGTGCTTTGCTAGTATGGCCTTAGTTTCCTTTGATGTGTCCATCAGTCTATGAAAAGTTTGAAATATCTTAGATTATATAAATATAAAGATCAGTAAGTAGTACATAATTAAATTCTTTACATTATCACATACCTTCTTCTCACGTCTGGTCACGTATTTCCTTTTTTCCTGTCAAATTTCTCCTTCACATCCAAAATGAGGTCCCTCCATTCCAACTATAGAATCATGGGGGGACGCTCGTACTTTTTATTATTCTCTAAATGTGTTGTGTAAAGGTCCCTCAGATACTTGAGATATTGTCTATCTTTCTCAAGGACCTTTTATTTTTCAAAACAATTATCTCCAAAGAGCTCAACCAAACTCTCTATGCTTTCTCATCTTTTAGCTTTTTTCTTGGTCATTCTACCTTTTAAGAAAAACAAACTTGTTAGATTCTAAAATGAATTGAAGGTACGTTTCATATACTTCAAGAAATTGATGAAAGGAAAAATATTCTAGCAATGAAATGAAATGAAAATAGTCAAATAGGGTTAGTTCACATATGATGTTCCACCTTTTACGTATGGTGGGCCAAAATATCTGCAATGTAAGGTCATTCATATTTTTATAAAAATTATGTTTCTTACGAAACAATCATGGAATCATTAGTCCAAAAATAATTGATCAATAACTAAATTACAAATAGACTATATATACAATAATAATTTTAAAGTACCTATAACCTTATGTATTTTTAAAGGAAGCATTTCTTCCTCACTAAACACCAAAGTGACCTTCACCGATCCTGTATTAGTAACACAAGAAGAACTAGGAAATGATGGTATGTTTTCATAAACAGTAGGATCCTAATGAGATGCACCTCCTGCAACATAAAATCAATCCACTATGAAATTAACCCAAGAAAGAACACTTGAAGAGAAATAAACACATAACAGAAGCAAGAAGAAGAGGGATCTACAAACTCTAGCCTGTGTAGGAGTGGATGTCTTCATTCTACGTGTTGACAAAATTGTAGTTGGCAATACATTAGGGTTTGACCTCAAGGGGGAGGTATTTTCACTGGAGTATCCACATGACCTAGAGAATAATACAATCAATATACAAAACTTTAAATATTTTCCAAAAAAGAGAGGTGAATACAAAAACTTTACTTTAGAATGTTTTTGCTAATGCTAACCCAAAGGATTTTTTTCCAAGAGTTTGATTGTTTTAAACACATTAATAATTGCATACATTTATAAAATGGTAAAAAAAAACATTAATAATTTCATCTTTTCCCACTTAAATTATTTTACCTGAATTACCTGTAATGCTCAGATCAAGGTCAGAAAGTTGATGAGGATGCAAATAATTCTGTAATAACAACATGTACACATTTTAGTTCATGACATATAAGAGTATAAATTATCAACCATTATTGAAGTTTTGTTATAATTAAAGATTGGATTAATGCTTACTTGCAATTTTTTTGTTATCTCCATCAATTCTTTAACCATTTCTTTTATCTCAGGAGTTTGAGGCAGTACAAATGAAAAAGAAACAACTTCTTTACTAATTCTTCTATTGGTCTTTTCTATCACCCTGGCAGGATTTGGGGATGCTGCAATCTCCTCATTCAATTATACTGTCAATTCCACCTCTGTACATGTATCCTGAGGTATCATGGGTGCTTTACCCTTTCTCTAAACATCCATTTTTGAAAATAATATTAGTAAAATTATCAAAATTAGTGCCAAACCCTCAAGAAAAGAGCACAATAATATAATATTCTACTTCTATCTAATTTGTATAATTACAAGGAATTTTATCTGTACAGAATAAGGGCTAGGATCTACATCCCTGTCTGTGCTATGTGATGGATCGTCCCCTTGTGAGAAATATTAAATAAAAAAATTTGGTGAAATGAAATCAATAGAGTTATAAAAAACTCAATAAGAAAATTATATATTGGACTCTTTAATCAGAGGCCAGTTTAAATGGTATATAGTACATACTACCCCCATGATAGTAACTTTTTTTGTATATATACAGTTCAAATTGTATTATATTAACAACTCGTCCACTGCACTTATTCATTTAATTGCACATAAAAATAGATGATTTTCCTCAGGTGCCTTGAATATGTAATTGGGTCACTTATTAGTTGACCCAGGTCACATACTATTTATGAAACCTGCAATATTCCTTGTTTCTTTTGGCCTTCTGTCAATGTACATAGAAATTCTTTTACTTTTATCATTATGTTTCTATTGTACATAATTTGGTGACAGTGCATACCTACACATACTTTTTGTATATTGAACAATCTACATCCAATTTTTGTAATATTAACAAGGTCTGACATACTCCATCATTTCCACATCTTTTTTGTAACTGACCTTTATGTCGTCCATGGAAAATAGTCCCAAACTATGTAACGAAGATGGTGTTATGCGATATATCCTCTTGTTAACCAAAAAGTCAGTGTTTACTGAAGGAATCTCCTTGGGTACCCATTGTTTATTTAGATGTGTGTACCTCAAGGGATCCTTGATATTTCCTTTTCTCTCATCATCATAAGAACATGACCCTCCTTGAGAAATAAAAAATTCCATGTGTTTATTAAATTTTATTCTAATCTTTTGACCTCCAGTTGATCTCCCTATTTTAGATCTACTAGAAGAGATACTTTCATCTTCTATTCTCGCATTTCCCTCACTTGAGGAAGACACATATGAAAAATAATTATTTGGTGGTACCCAAAACCCATCAAATGAGAGATATAGTTGGTAATGAGCGAGATATGAGTGAAATTAAAATTTGAATAAGCCCAACTGGGACCTCAAGTGTTGATAATTAACAGTATTGATGTGTTGTATTTTTGGAATTGTGTCACCTTGTGTAGGGTGTTGGACGTGTCTAGGGATGTGAAGAGAATAACCCTAAGAGTTAAAATTTGGTACAAAGAAACCATCCAATTTGCAGGGATTGAAGAATGAGAGAGTGATATAGGGAAATAGGAGTAGTGTTTTCTCAAGTGGGACAATCACATCAAGGTTGGTAGGTTTGGAAGTGGGAAGGTTTAGTTACTCATTTGGCTACTTTGGAGTATTAGGTGCATTGGGTTTTGTGGTAAAACCTTGTAAAGTATACCTTTCATAATACATTTGCAAGCATAGTTGACCTTTGACCACTTGCCTCTACATCACCTACCTTATTATTAAAACAATCCAAGATGGGTATAAAGAGAAAGAGAGAAAATAATATACCAATTCTATAGCGTTCATTGACTTATACCTATTGATCCATGAATGTAGGATCCTCATCTATACGATTCAAGTTCCTGCATATGTAATTCATTTATCGTATGTTAGCTAAAAATTACATGATACACATGCTAAAAATTACATAATGGACAAAATGAACAATAAGTAGTCATCATAATCATTGGATAGTATTTCAGTTCTTTCCTTTACTTTATTTATACTGTGGAAGATCCTCAACAATAAGGTTGAATCTATAGTCAATTACCCATTTCCACCAAGGTGATCGAATTACACAACATTTATACATAAAATAAGCACCAACAATTGGACATCATAAGAATTACATTTGTAATTTAATAAAAAAAATACATTAAATATATGATTAATAATAGAAACACGTGTATCATATTTATCACATATATATCTTCATAAGATATGGTATTAAATGGCATGAAAGTGTGCATTCCTATGCTATTAAATGGCATGAAAGTGTTGGCATGGTAGAATGAATGCATTAAGAGGGTGTATGTACTTAGAGATGAAGCTGGAAAACATATTTTCACAAAAATCATTTGATAATTTTGAATCTTTTCCACAAAAAAAATCTTGTTCCTTTAGGTGATAAGCATTCCATGGTTATTTTTAACTAAAATATTTTGTCAATCTTAATTGTTATAGGAAATTGTCTTGGGAGCTAAAAGGATTCTTAACAGGTTTTATTATGATTATTTTAATATCAAATCAAAAATAATTTGGCTAAAATAGAACAATGAGTCAATATTTCATTCAATTAAGGATTTCCATTTTAATATTTCTTTTAATTAAGGATTTATTTATAAATATTTCATTCAATTAAGGATTTCATTCAATGGCATTAAATTAGGGATATCACATACCTCATACATTTCATTCATGTCATTTATCTTCTTCTTCATCAAACTCATCGCCATCGTCATCATCGTAATCATCATCATCATCATCATCACCCTCACCCTCACCCTCA
>MU224951.1:13540730-13569477 GCA_018584345.1 Thuja plicata | reverse complement strand
CATCATCATCACCCTCACCCTCACCCTCACCCTCATCACCATCACCCTCACCCTCACCCTCACCCTCACCCTCATCATCATCATCATCATCATCATCATCATCATCATCATCATCATCATCACCATGATGTAGAGGGCTTGACAATCTAGAACCTTTCCTCACTCCTAGGTGCTTGTTTGACCAATCCAACCATCCAATGGTTGCTCTTTGTTGGATCTTCCTCTAATTAGGATCTCCTAGAATCTCTCTTCCAAGTTCTCCTCGAAGGTATAGTTGGTTTTTAGAAGACTCCATGATTTCTAAGCTCAACTAGTCCAACTAGTTGACCAAAATCCTAGTTTCCTCCACTACAAGGCCACCTAGATTGCATATCCTCTGCCTAGGATCTACTCACACATTCACCAATACCCCTAACACATTTCTCTTCCCATTCTTGGTCATTCTACATCCATTTCAATACTCCAAAACTCTTCACCAATTCAATTGGTCATTAATTCACTAGGAGGCCTAATTGCTCAACTCCTAGTAGGTCTATTTTCACCAATTTTGGTCAAATGATCTAAAAATATCCAAATGAATCCACAAAAAAACTTTAAAATATTCAAAACATCACCCAAAACTGTCAGAATCCAAAACCCTAACCTCTGAAAGCACCCAAAACCCTAGTTTCTTGCAGGCCCTAGATTATAGCCTATTAATTAGGCATCTGGACCAGTCAACATGAAAAAATGTTAAACATGTATCCAACCTTTGATTCACCTCGTTCCACCTTCAAATACTTTTAGGAGACTATCTAGTGTATCTACAAATGCCACTAAGTCTTTCCCAAAAGATCATGGGTGCCTGATCAAATCCCTCCTTCTCCCTGTTCTGGCTCACCTGGTTTCACCAGTCAGCCATAGAGCTTCACTTCTGGCCTATAAAATCCACTAAAAAACCAAAAAGAAAACCAAAACCCTATCTACAAACCCTAACCCTACTTCCCCCATGGTTTCAGACAATTCCACTAGAGGGATTTTAGGTTAGAGCCATTTCTAGCTAAGTAGCACTGTTTTGTCTCTGTTAGACCAGTGACCTTCAAAAACTTGTAACTTAACACCTACTGAACTTCAAAACAAACTATCTATTTCATATGGAAGTTGAAAGAAAACACTACACTAACATGGATCTTGATCACCTATTCCAATCTCTCTGTGTGTGTGTGTGTGTGTGTGTGTGTTTGATTTTTGTACCTGTTTAAGAAAGAGACAACACTTCAATAGATCATTGCATTAGCTAAAAAAATGGGTTAGATGAGCATATAAAACCACTAATATTGACCTATTGCTTTCTAACTAAGAAGAGTGTGATTAATAACATAATAGCCCTCAGATTATGTTACTATCTGTGACATATATGACTTAGCATGAAAGATTTGAATTAAAACAAGCTATTAATCATTAAGTAATGCATTCTAGCTCTAAAAATGGAGATAATAACAATGCCTAAACATGAAAAGCTAAATGAAACATGAATCTAGATGAATCCTAGCAGCATAACAATGCATTTTCAATATGAGATGAAGGCTCATTTTTGCTCAAAAACCCCTTTTATTTATAGAAGAATGAGGAGAGAGAGGGGGGACAAGGTGCATTAATGAGTTGAAAATCTCATTAATGGTGTGTAAGATCAATAAATTCCTTGGGCATTCAATAGGCATGGGAGAGACATGGGCTTAAGGAATATGCATTAATGAGGTATTAATGAGAGCCTTAAAGAAGCATGGGAAGGGTGTAATAGGGTGGCTTGAGAAAGTGGACTTAAGGAAATGAATCTTGAAATTCCTTGACTTTCTCAAGTGGGTGGAGTTGTTAATCATTTCTTAATGGAACGTGACAACATTAGGAGGTGGGTTAGGATAGAATTAGGATTAGAATTAGATTAGCATGGGGGGAATAGGTTGGGATGGGTTAGAATTGAGGGTAGAAGTGGTTGAGATAGGTTAGGTTAGGGTTTAGGGTAATATAAATGAAATGAATTAAACTTATTTAATTCATTCAAAAATAGGATATTAATTACTTAAACAATTAATTGCTTTTTAATAATTAATAGGACTATAGCTAATTAAATTGATTTAATTAGGCTAGGGGAATGGGTTATTTGCAAGTGAAAAATTGATTTAGGGGTTTATTTATTTCCTTTATAATTAAATACTATAGCCATATTTGAATTTTATTTGACTTAATTGTTTTAAATTGATTTGGATTGTATGGTTGTAGTAGTTAATATAATTCAGTGATAAAAAATCACATAGGGCATTAAATTTGATTTAAATAAATTATGCCAAAGTAACATTGTCATGACATAATTAGGGGTATGATCACACTTAGGAAAAATAGGGTCTATAGTCAGAACAGACCAAATCCAGGTGGTTATATTTGCCCTCTTTGAATTGGTGTGCCAGCAGCGCATTGATTCAAAGAAAGTTTTTGATTTTGACTTCAGAAAGATTGAGAATTTTTTTCTTGGTTGTCGAATGAAATGTTGGTGAGATCAATCTCACACTTGATTGAACTAAACTGATATAATTGACTTTGAACTTGGTTTTCGTAAAAAGTTCAATAAAAGATCTTAAAGATACCAATTCTGAACTTGGTTGTAGTCCAAAGATTGATAATACTGATTTCAAACTTGGTTGTCGTCCAAAAGTTAGTATGAAGCTATTAGGAGCTTGATAAGAATCTTTTAAAATGAGGAAACACAAGATATCCATCTTATGAGAACCAAAGCTTTCTATCCAATAGTTCTGACTTAGTCAAGGAAACTGTCATGCCCCTAGTTGTTTGATAGCGAAGTCATTTTAATTATGTTTCAAGAAAGAATTTGATTGATGATAGTGAATCATGGATTATGTAATTAACTTGGTTTTCTAATGAAATTAGGAATCATGTTGAGCTAAAATCCCTTATACTTTTGTTTCTTTCAAAATGCATCATACAACCTTTAAATGCAGTTATATGTAGAATTTTAGGACTTGTCACTAATTAGCAAATATTGTAACATTTTTATCATCATTGGGCACTTTTCAGAATGGATACCACCTGATAGTACAACTATCACTAATACCCACTGATATTATGACAATATGAATACTATATTTATTAGAATGTCAGAAATAGACTTAGGTATCAAGGCATAGAAGCTAAGATAACAAAATAGTCACCTTCCTTTTATTATATCATAATTTGTCGAAGGCGAGATATTGAACCCAAAATGACCTTGAAAATTCATATCCTTGGGTACATTATGCTTCGTATAACTTAGTGAGAATATGATTCAGAAAACAGACAAGGAAATTGTTCCAACCTCACCGTAGTTTACACATAAAAAAGATCAAGATATATGCGACTATCCACCCATAGTGGTAGCTCTGACCATAAACATCCAAGTTAGGTGAAATTTATAGGTTCATTTGGAACAACCACCATACGTAGAAAAACAAGAGAATGATATGCCCCCTGTCCTTGTGACTCTGTGTCTTTGCGCAAACATCATGGAGTAACTTGGGAGGTATAACAATCATCAATTGTGAATCATTCAAACAAAAATTTTAATTGCTTAGATGCTCCTAGTTGAATCATAATCAGAATGTAAAAGAGTTATAATCAAACCGAGATCAAACTATGTTTAAGTAGTATTTATTCATCTTGCAAGCACAATATAGATTCATCAATCAAAAAGTTTGGAATTCAAGCAAATGGGTGTTCCATGTCTGTATACAATTTTGTCGTTGTTTGGAATCCAATGTAGGTCTTAGGAACACCATTCATGTTAGTGCAATGTTTGTGTCATCCTTGTTTTGTAAAAGTGATAGCGGGAGAAAAAGTAACCGAGAGTATCGTATCAAAAGACAAACCATCTATGACAACCTAGACAATGCAACCTATCAGACTAGAAAAGATGCCCTCAGTGCAGAATGACTTGTTCCGTAGAACTGAAAAGATAGACAAATCCCAAGCAAGGATAAGATAATCATAAGGAAACAAAGTCAGAATTTTAGCACAAGTGAAATTGTGAAGGCTCAGTATTAGTAGTGCATTGATAGATGGAGCGTAGAACACAAGTGACACTTGATTGCCAGGTTTTAACATCTTGGCAAGATCTTTTCTTTCATTTTGCTACCAAGATGCCTGGTTGACCAGGTTGTCATCAAGGTACTTTTCTCTTTTTCAAATTTTTTTCTATTTTTGCTTTTTTGAATGTATTTGTAGTATCAAGGCGCCTGTTTACCAGGTTTTCACTAAGGATACCTTTCTTTAGGACTTTTTCCATTGTTTTTTGATTTCTTCAAGATCAATTTTCTGAATTTTTTTTTTATTTGCTAAAAAAATTTGTTGTACAGGCGTTGCTAGCCGAACATTAAGCATAGAACCACTTCAAATGTAGAGTGTTGATAGGATCTAGAAGAAAGTCTCCCTCATGTGTAGCTAGTTGATAAGCTCCAGTACCAAAAGTAGCAATGATAACATAAGGTCCTAGCCAGTTAGGTTCAAACTTTCCTTTCTGCTCTCTATTAGGCTGGTTCTTAGGATTCTCCTTTAGGATGAGATCCCCCACTTCAAATTTTTATGGTCTAACCTTCTTGTTGTACCCTTTGGAAATGCGTGCTTGGTATACCTTTAGATGGTCGAATGCATGTTATCTATGCTCATCTAGTAGGTGTAAAGAACTCACCCTATCAATGCGGTACTGCTCATCAGTAACAAGACCTTGTAAAGATATCTGTAAAGATGGGATTTCAACCTCAATAGGTAGTACAGTTGGTACTCCCTCAATTTCATAGACTAGTACTCCCTCAGTGCCATAGACTAGGTAAAATGGCATGGCTCTAGTTGGTGTTCTGATGCTTGTTCTGTAGGCTCATAGTGCTAGATTTAGTTGTAGATGCCAGTCTCTGCAAGAATTACTTGTAGTTTGATGTAGGATTTTTATAATATTTTTATTGGATGCCTCAGCTTGTCCATTACCTTGAGGATAATAGATTGAGGAGCAATGTTGAGTGATATGGAATTGTTCACAAAGGTCATTAATGTCTTGATTTTTAAGTTGGCCCCCATTGTCTGTTACAATTGAAGAGGGTATCCCATATCTACAAATAATGTAGTTCAGAATGAACATAGTCACCTATTTACCAGTGTCTTTGACTAGCGGTACAACCTCAACCCACTTTGTGAAATACTCAGTGGCCGTAATGATGAATTTGTGTCCATTTGAAGAATTGGGATATATTTTCCCAACCAAGTCAAAGGTCCATTGCTAAAATGGCCAATGTGTAATGAAAGGTATGAGTTCTTTGGCAGGAGCATGGATGATATTTCCATGTGTCTTGCATTTATGACATGTTTTCAAGAATTGAATAGCATATTTTTCCATTATAGGCCAGTAATAGCCTACTCTGAGCAGTTTCTTAGCTAATGAAAATTCATTTTAATGTGACCCACATACACCTTCATGGACTTCTTTTAACACATGATGTGACTCTTCGAGTTCTAAACATCTAAGAAGCATACCTTCAAGACCTCATTGATATAATTTATTAGTTATGAGGACATAACGTGATGCTGTCCTAATCAAGGCTCTTTTCTCATTTCTAGATAGATCATTAGGAATGGTTTGGTTAGTGAGATAAGCAATGGTATTAGCATAGCGAGATTGGTCCGGGGTGTTCAAAGCACAGATTACTTGGTATTCAAGGGTATCAAAGGTAGGATAGGATAGTTCTTCCACCAAGAAATCATAGTAGAACTGATGTTCTTCCAATTCTAATATGAATGCCAATGTAGCCATATCATCTGTAGCTTTTTTCTCTATCCTAGGTATCTACTGGAATGTGATGAAGACAAAGTATTTCTTTAGGTCATCAACTAGTTGCTTGTAAGGTGTCAACTTTTCATCTTTCATCTGGTAGTCTCCATTAACTTGATTAATTATGAGCTGGGAGTCACCATACATGTGTAACTCTACAATATTCCTCTCCATGGATAGCTTAAGACCGTTTACCAATGCTTCATATTCTGAAATATTGTTGGTGCATGGAAACATCAATTTGTAAGATTTTGGTATCTTGTAAGCTTGAGGAGTTATGAACAACACCCCTGATCTAGAGCCTTGTTGAGTGAATGAACCGTCAAAGTACATCTTCCATGGATACTCAGTTAGATGCATGATTGTTTCATCAGGGAATTCAATCTTTAAAGGTCCATCATCCTAGAGTGGTGAATCAACCAATTGATTTGCAAGGACATGTCCTTTAATAGCTCTCCTTTCTATGTATTCAATGTCAAACTCACTCAGAATCAAGACCCATTTTGCTAAATGTCCTGTTAATGCTAATCTATTTAGGTGATATTTTAAAGGATCTATCTTAGCAATAAGCCTTACTGTATGTGACAACATGTAGTGTCTCAATTTTTGTGATGTGAAGACGACTGCTAAGCATGCTTTCTCAATAATGTTGTAATTGAGCTCATAGGTGACTAGTGTTCTACTAATATAGTAGATAGCTCTTTCTTTCTTTTTTTCATCCTCTTGTGCTAGCAATACTCCTAAGGAGGTAGTTGTATCTGAAATGTACAGAAGTAATGGCTTCCCATGAATAGGTGCCATAAGAATAGGAGGAGTAGCTAGGTATGCTTTCAATTCTTTGAAGTTGGCTTCATAGTGCTCATCCCATTTGAAAGTAACCCCTTTATGTAGTAGTTTGGTAAAGGATTGTGCCCTATCTACAAGTTGGGACATGAATCTCTTGATTGACTAGACTCTCCCTTGTAGTGTCCTTATAAGACTAATGTTGCGTAGAGGAGCCATCTCAAGTATAGCCTTAACTTTAGCGAGGTCTACCTTAATTCCTTTATTTGAGATAATGAACCCTAGGAGCTTCCCTGATTGGACCCCAAAGGCACACTTCTTTGGGTTGAGCCTAAGTTGGAACTACTCCATACGATCCAATATCTTTCTTAAGTCATCAATGTGAGTATGTCTTTCTTTGGATTTAGCCAAGGTATCGTCTATGTAATCTTCCATGTTTTTATGCATCATGTCATGGAATATAGTAGTCATCGCTCATTGATATGTTGCACCTACATTCTTTAGCCCAAATGGCATGACGTTCCAGCAAAAGGTTCCCCATACGAATGTGAATGCATTTTTATCTTGAACCTCGGGGGCAATTTTGATTTGGTTATAGCCTGAGAATCCATCCATTAATGAATACATCTAGTAGCCTGATGTGAGGTCTATGATCATGTCAATGTTAGGTTGTCAGAAGTCATCATTTAGACATAGTTTTTTTAAGTCTCTGTAGTCCATACAGATCCTGATAGATTTATCAGACTTAGACATGGGAACCACATTGGAGATCCATCCTACATAGGCAATGACTCTTATAAATCCAGCTTTCAACAATTTCTCTAGGTTCCCGTTGACTAGTAATGCAACATGAGGATGCTTCTTTCTAAGTTTTTGTTTCACGAGCTTAATCCCAGGAGCTATAGATAGATGGTGCATGATCAATTCAAGATCCATCCTTGGCATATCACTATAATACCATGCAAAGTTGATCTTCTTTTCCCTCAAGAACTCTGTGAACTGTGTCTTCTCTACTTTTGACAAAGATTGTGCAAGGTATACTACTTGAGGATCTTCAATGGTGCCCAAATTTACTGGCTGTGTCGGTTCAATCAGCACTAAAGCCCTTTCTTGAAAGTGTTTGGGGAGGATATCAAGAATCCCATCTTTTGGCGCCTCTAAGAGGTTTTCACCATCAGATGCATCTTTTCTCTTTACAATTTTAGGATCCAATACTGTCACAAAGTGGTTTTCACCATCAGTCCACTTTTTCTTTTAATTTTTTAGTTTTTGACTGAGAAACCTGATATCCTCTTGTGACATGTTCATGCTCCTTGCATTTGTGGAAGAAGGGTAAGGTTCACAAGAATTGAGATAGCAAGCTAGGGTATAGTCATTGGGAAAGTTGAGGATAGGTGGAGGATCTGTGTTAGTCCAATCAATGAGGTTTGGGTGTATCAAAGACAAGGAATTAGACTCTGGGAAGAACAACATCAAGACCATTAACATACATGACATGTTCCATCAAGTTAATTTCTTCAATTTTTAGATCAATAAGAGTTATATCATCATAAAAAGGGTCATTGTTAGTCATATATGGATCAAAATCTAGTGATTTGTCAGTAGAACTGTTATCTTCATCTCTCCGTAAATGGAGGCTTCTTTCTTGTCATCTTAGCACTTCTTCCAGACTTAGGAAAGCACCAGTCTCTCCATCCTTGATAGGGAGAAGGAAATCTTATTCTACTTCAGGATTATCAGTGTCATTGGGAGTAGTGTTAGACTATTCACGAGGAGCTGAGGGAGCCATAAAAATGTGAATTGTATCTATTCCAATATCTTCAGTGGTGATAGATAGCTCATCCCATTCATAATCATGATAGTCAGTGTCCTCATCATTAGATTTGTTAAGTATTTAGCAATGGTTATTTGATGTACTCGGTTAGCTACCTACGGATCAAAGTGTGGTAGATCAAGGACATGTGAAATTGTGACCAATTTTCCCCAGTTAGGATGTATATCCTATCGTTAGGGTGTACTTTCTATAGTTGTTTCTATCAAGGGTATTTCTGAATCATTTGTTATTGAGTCTCCTACCTCTTGAATGGGATTTTGTGCTAACAAAGGAGTGTGATGATCTTGTGGTACCTCAAAGCTGGGTACACAGTGCTCTCCTTGATAGTTGGGATTCTTTGTGCCAACATGTAATAACGTTTCATAGGACCACTGCTCTAGTTCATCTATTTTATCACTCCCTTTGTTTGAGGTTGGACTGTCTTTTGAAGCAACTTTATCGGTTTTAGTATTAAAACCCAGTCCTATTTTGTCTCTACTATTCTGGAACTCCATGGGTATAGGCTCAATAAGCCCTCATCTTGTGTTGTTTAGAGGTCCCTTTCCTTTATATCCCATATATTTGAGGAAATAATATCCCTTTCCATACTATTCCAAGGATATCTCTACATGTTTGACCTCAGCTTCCACCGGTTCTCCTTTGTAGCAAGTCCAAGACTGCCCGCTCTTTTGTGTTATCTAAAGAAGATGTGGATGCCTTTACCATGCTAGTTGCTTTGTGTACTTCTAGCTCCTTGGATGCAATAGGTGTGAATGTCAAGGAAGCTTTTCCATAGGATCTTGGTGATACCAAAAGTTCTATCAGTGATGGAGTCAGGTCCAGCTTGTATTCTCCCATACTTGTTTCTTCAATTTTTAAGGTTTTGCCAAAACTCTTCATAACCATATCCTTTGTAGTTTTAGGAGAAATTTCATCCATAGCCTCTTTATTATGTGAGATCATGCTACCTGCATTGATATTGTTACAAGTAAAGTCAACATCTACAGGAATCATCACTTCCACCCCATTATGTGGGAACTTTACACATTGGTGGTAAGTGGAAGGCACAACTTGCATTTTGTAAATTGATGGTCTTCCCAACATTATATTATAGGCCAGGGGTAGATCCAGAACTTGACATACAAAATTTCTTTCAATTGGTCCAACTTTGATAGGAAGAAAAATAACTCCTTTAGAGGATCTTTCTTCCTCATCATAATCTTGGATGGTTATCTTGCTTCTACAGTCAATGGTCTATTCTAAAAGACTCAATTTCTTGATTAGATTAAGTGTACAAATATTCAATCCTGTGCCTCCATCTATCAACACGTGTCTAACATGAGATTTATGAATAAGGACTTCGATATGGAGGGGTTGATTGTGTGTTTGTGTCAATGACTTATCATACTCTTTAGAAAAGGAGAGGTAATGTGGCATTGAGATGTGATTGACCATCACTTGGAATTTTTCTATATTGATATCCTTTGGGATGTTAGCAGCATGCATAGCTTTTCTAGGATTTACCTATGTACTGTGGATATCTTGAGCAACTCAAAAATGGAAATTTTGGCAGAGGTTCGTTGCAACTGGTCTACCAAGTCATATTTTCATCCAGGAATAGTAACCACATGTTTTTCTATTTAGGAATAGTAATGATAGGAACCTTGGATGTTGATGCTGGTCTTGGGGGTCCTTTGATTGTGACCCGCGCTTAGCTCCATGTTACGACATTTGAGTGGAATGAAACACCTTTGATTGTGACCATATTAATTGATTTAGTCTTGATGTCTAGCATATTGATCACATTATAATTATTGGAATAGGTGTAGTTTACTTCATTACTCTTCCCTTTAGATGTTTCTCCTTTGTCGTAAATAGGAAATGGTTTATTGAATGTTGTATGATCCTCATTGGTAGTGTGTTCGTCTACTTTGATCTTACCACCTTCAATGAGGTCTTGAATGACATGTTTAATTTTAAGGAAATTATTGGTCTTGTTCCCTTTGTTCTTGTGAAATACACAGTAGGAATTATCATCCCACCACCTTGGTTTAACCACTGGTTCCTAGGGTTTTGAATTAGGAATTGTGAGAAGCTTGTTATCCAATAGAGTTTTCAAAATGGTCTCAAGAGGTTCTCCCAAAGGAGTAAATGTTCTCTGAGGTTTTGGAGTCCATGACCATCCTTTACCATTATCATTGTTTGTTTTAGGTATGGGCGTTATTACCTTGGCATCCTTTCTCTCTTGCATATTGTTGGTTAGATTGAATACCTCAATTTTAGGGTTAATGTTAGAGGCGTCAACTACTCCGTCATTGACAACATTCTTGTTTTTCTTCCACCATTTAGGTTTGGAGTTGGAGTTGTTAGTTTTGTTTTCATTTTGAAGGGTGATCTCCCCCCTTTTGACCATGACTTCCTCGATACAGAGGGCATTCTTAATCATTCTGTTGAAGCTTGGTGAGTCTTGCATTTGTAAAGCATAGTTCAATTCAGACACTAGGTTATTAACGAAGATTTCCATCTTTTCCGATTCGGGAATGGCCCTTGAATATCGTGCAAAGATCTTCCTCCATATTTGTAGGAAGTGTGTAAATGATTCACCAGTATTCTATTTAGTGTTACATAGATCCATCGTGATCACATCATGATGTATGTTATAGGAGTAATGCTCGATAAAATGTTGAATTAGCTCCTCAAATGTTTTGACCTTAGGGTTAAGCTTTTAGAACCACTCTATGGCATTACCTCCTAGACTTCTTAGAAATAGTTGCATGAGGTATGTAGGCTCATGCATGTACTCTATGCTCAGAGCACATAATTCTCTTATATGATCATGTGGGTCAGTTTTCCTGTGTACTTTTCATATTTCCTCTTGAAAGTGTGGTGTTTTAGAAGGCACTTTTGATCCTTTAGAGGTGTACTTGCTACATCTTGTGTTAACCATGAAGTTGTGTCTCAACTTTCATCGACGTTTCCCAAGAGTGTCAAGCAGAGTCTCAAATTGTTCAAGTGTGTCTAGGTGGAAGTATCATTTGAGTCTTGGTGGAAGTAAATGATTTTAGCATCATAGGGTTAAAATTCCCTGATAGTGAGCTAGGAACCAAGTGTTTGTAAAAATCAGATCGACCACATGTATTGCAACGGATTACGAGAAACTGACAGGACATGCAAGGCGGATGTCTGAAAAAGTTTTTTGATTTAACGACAAGAAGACCAGAAAAGACAACAGGGAAAGAATAAAAAGCCAAAAGGGTATCCAAATCAACTGAGATTTTATGTGAAACTATCTTGCAAATGCTCACTATCCTAGATGTGAGCTCCCGAATGCGATCCTAGAAATACAGGGTATGAGCTACTGATGACCCTAGATGCAAGTTTAGATACCAGATGTAACTATGTGCTGACTAGATGTGATCTAGGATACTAGATGCGAGCCTAAATACTGCATGTGATTTGGAAAATCCAGGATGTGATTTTATGATGTCTCTATCAATTTTAATCAGTTCTAAAAAGTTCATTTTGGAAATGCACAAAGTTCATCTGATTGCAGTTTGATTTCTTAGAACCCTCGGTGAGTAAAAAACACATGTGTTGATCCAGGATTGAATGTTGTTGTTTTTTTTAAGATGTTATCTTTTTAATGATTTTTCAAACATGTCAAACGGATTTGCATTGTTAGGAGGGTGAAACAGACATATCTTTTTCCTATTTTCTAGGTGGAGGATGAAAATATTTGCTCGTTGACTTAGGCACACACTCAAATGCTAATCAAAATACAGCCATCACCAAGCACATAATGGATCTAGTCATGATGTTGTATTAGCCAACTCCAAACACAAGTGAGGGCACAATATGATGAGTGTCTTAGGGAAATTACTTTTTGCCTTGCACAAAGATTATTGGACAATCCATTTGAAACTATCTCACATAGAATTGCACAAGGAAAAATTGAGGCATATAACTCTATGAGTACCTGAATATGTGTAGTCTTGCAAGAAAGATTCAAGTGGCTCTTCTCTACACATACCCAAGCATGCTCAAGGAATGATGTCAAAATTCCATGAACAAAACCGGCTCTATTTTTTGAGGCTTTAGCCTACAAGGAAACAACTATTTATAGTGAGTTGGAAGGGTTGGTGTAAAACCTGTCCTCACTTGGGTCATTCCCAGGAGGTTTTTTCCTCAATCAGTAGGCCCTCTACTATTAAATATGTGCACAAAGGATTGGCGAGCATAGGACATCTAGATTTTTTATTCTTCCAAGGAAGAAAAGAATACTCTCCTAATCCATGCCATTTTCTCCTAAAATAGATTCAAACAAAAATTCATTCCCTCAAGCAATGTTGTGCTTGATTTAAAGTGTTCCTATTTAATGGAAAACAAAATGCTTTGAAGGGAAAGTTTGCTTGTTCAATTAATGCACAATCTTTAAATGAGTATCTTGTTCAATTTCTGATCCAAAATTAGATGGTGAAACTTGTTCAATTTCCCCACAATATTAAGTGCTTTGATTGGTTCTATTACTGATTCCAAGAGTAATTATTCAATGAGAGTTTTCTTGTTCAGTTATCTCCAAATTCTTTTCAACCCATAAACTGAGGTGTGAGTTTCTGATTTTCCTAGAAAGGAAAAGAGCGTAGTCCTCTAGTCAGTTTAGTGGTAGATTGGAAAATGTTATTAGTATGAAAAGAAAGTAAATAGAGGTCAAGATGGGGGTTAGCAGCCTAAAAAATGAAGTTAGTATCCTTTGCTTCAACTTTCATGAAAAAAAAACTTCAATAACAACCTGCAAACAATCGTCAGGCTGCAAAAATGTCAACAACACAAATGGTCAAGATGTTAAGGTTAGGAAAATGAAGTGTGCAAATTTTCTAACCAGATGCAAGCCTAAAATAACTAAAAGTGATACCTTTTACCAGATGCGATCCCTTTTACCAGATGTGACAGTATGTTCACCAAATGCGATCTCAAACCAAAAATGATCTGGGAAATCCTAAATGCGAGCCTCATTTTCTGTGGTGCGACAACGTATCCCAGATGTGATTCCTTGTCACCAGAAATGACTCTGGACCTGAAAATTGGGCAGATAGATTAGTGGAAAATGATGTCAAAATGAGGTCAAATCTCGATTTGAGCCCCATGGTGGGTGCCAAAAATATGTGTGTGATTTTTGTACCTGTTTAAGAAAGACACAACACTTCAATAGATCATTGCATTAACTTAAAAAAATGGGTTAGATGAGCATATAAAACCACTAATATTGACCTATTACTTTCTAACTAAGAAGAGTGTGATTAATAACATAATAGCCCTCAGATTATGTTACTATCAGTGACATATATGACTTAGCATGAAAGATTTGAATTAAAACAAGTTATTAATCATTAAGTAATGCATTCTAGCTCTAAAAATGGAGATAATAACAATGCCTAAACATGAAAAGCTCAATGAAACATGAATATAGATGAATCCTAGCAGCATAAAAATGCATTTTCAATATGAGATGAAGGCTCATTTGTGCTCAAAACCCCTTCTATTTATAGAAGAATGAGGAGAGAGAGGGGGGACAAGGTGCATTAATGAGTTGAAAATCTCATTAATGGTGTGTAAGAGCTTTAGGCATGGGAAAGACATGGGCTTAAGGAATCTTCATTAATGAGGCATTAATGAGAGCCTTAAAGAAGCATGGGAAGGGTGTAAAAGGGTGGCTTGAGAAAGTGGACTCGAGGAAAGGAATCTTGAGATTCCTTGACTTTCTCAAGTGGGTGGAGTTGTTAATCATTCCTTAATGGAATGTGACAACATTAGGAGGTGGGTTAGGATACAATTAGGATTAGAATTAGATTAGCATGGGGGGAATAGGTTGGGATGGGTTAGAACCAAGGGTAGAAGTGGTTGAGATAGGTTAGGTTAGGGTTTAGGGTAATATAAATGAAATGAATTAAACTTATTTAATTCATTCAAAAATAGGATATTAATTATTTAAACAATTAATTACTTTTTAATAATTAATAGGACTATAGCCAATTAAATTGATTTAATTAGGCTAGGGGAATGGGTTATTTGCAAGTGAACAATTGATTTAGGGGTTTATTTGATTCCTTTATAATTAAATACTATAGCCATATTTGAATTTGATTTGACTTAATTGTTTTAAATTGATTTGGGTTGTATGGTTGTAGTAGTTAATATAATTCAGTGATAAAAAAATCACCTAGGACATTAAATTTAATTTAAAATGAATTATGCCAAAGTAACATTATCATGACATAATTGGGGGTATGATCACACTTAGGGAAAATAGGGTCTATAGTCAGAATAGACCAAATCCAGGTGGTTACAGTCCACACACAACCGTATAGTAGCAAAGATACAGTGTAGATTACACAAATGTGGATATAGTCAGTTGTACAGAGGTGTCAAAATTAAGTGTTTCAATCCAAAATATCATTAACCTCTTCAAAACATCGAATCCATGCTCATATACCGAGCATGGGGTAGTTACATCAGTTCTAACTACATTTTGTATTTTGAGCATTTTGACCTTGTTTGTCAACTCAATGATTTATGTTGACTTCTAAGACCCTAAATAGGATATGTAGGATCTTAAAACATACCTCTAACCCATATTTCCCTAAAATGGAAAAATTTCACAATTTGAAGCCAAAATGTCCCAAAACACCTAATGAGCACTAAGGCCATTACAATCATGAAGTTAAACTATCATTGTATCCAACCCTTGGGTATTATTCTAAAACACACACAAACACCTAAAAAAACCCTAAACAACACCAAAACATGAAATAGGGAGGTGCCCTACACCATACTCCCCTGGAAAAAATAACTCAAGTACCTTGAGTTAGGAGGTCTTCAATGGTGACCCCATGTTTCAGAATGTCTAGCTCTGTCATCCAAGTGGCCTCAACTTTAGGTAGTCCCTACCGCTTGATGAGGTAATCCTTATAGTTAACCTTCCTTCTCTTCTTTATTACTTTAGAATCTAGCACACTTTCCAATTGAAATGGCTTTGGGGTAGGCAAGTCTTTCACCCAATGATCATCCTCCAAATCTACAAGAGTGGATTGACCTATGTCTAGTGTTGGTCCCTTGTAGGGATACAGGTCACAAACATTAAAAATGGGTGAGATTCCCAAATCAGGAGGTAACTCCACCTCATAGGCATTCTTTCCATACTTGTGCAAAATCTTCAAAGGCCCTATCTTTTTCATCAGTTGTTTAGTAGGCTGACCCTTGGGTAGCCTTTCCTTCCTAAGATAGGCTAGTACTAGATCCCCAACCTTGAACTGCAAGTCTCTTCTAGTTTAAACAACTTTGGATTTGTACTTCTCCACTTTCTTTTCTAAAGTCTTATTGACTTGATCATGCAACTCCTTCATCTATTCAGCAAAGGACTCTCCTTGAGCACTCCTCTTGTCCTTCAAACTGAGATCCCTCAACTCCAATATCCCTCTAGGATTGACCCCATATACTATTTCAAAGGGGCTCTTCCCTATACTCCTATTAATGGAGTCATTATATGGAAATTTTTCCTGCCCTATGATGTGATCCCATGATTGTCCATGTTGTTTGGTCAAACACCTCAGAAAATTTCCAAGTGACCTATTCACTACCTTTGTTTTCCCATTTGATTGTGGATGATAGGCTGAAGAGAAAGAAAAGTTTGTTCCAAGCATCTTCCGTAAGGTCCTCCAAAAGTGACATACAAACTTATTATCCCTATCACTTACAATATTTAGGGGCAATCCATGGATCCTCACAATGTCCCTAAATAATAGACCTACAATTTGAGAAGCATCATTTGTTTGCTTGCATTGAATGAAGTGTTCCATCTTTCTAAAATGTTCTACTACCACAAACACACTGTCATGACCCCAGGTTTCTTTGGTAACCCCAAAACAAAGTCCATACTAAGGCACTCCCAAGGCCTTTGGGGTATAGATAAAGGTTGATACAACCCACTGTTTCTTCTTTTTCCTTTTTCCCTCTAAAAAATTTGACATTGTTCT
The DNA here is from genome assembly GCA_018584345.1 of Thuja plicata. NCBI lineage: Eukaryota > Viridiplantae > Streptophyta > Pinopsida > Cupressales > Cupressaceae > Thuja > Thuja plicata. The sequence continues at coordinate 13,553,006 of MU224951.1, read as the reverse complement.
AAAAATCTCCTAACATCTAACTATATCTTAGGCCAATAGTAATGCCTATGCACCTGCTCCAATGTTTTATCCTCTCCAAAGTGGCCTCCCAATCTCCCTTGGTGTTTCTCCTTCACCATGTTTTCCCTCATTGAACACTGAGGTATACACATAAGGTGACCTTTTGGTCAATAGGCCTTCCTGCAATACAAACTCACTGAAATCCACCTTGAACCCCTGTTGAAACTTCACACATGCCTCATAGGCTTCTTTGAAATCTTTGTCCTCCTTGTAGAGATCCTTCAAATCATCCATCCCTACACTTTGCATTTGTATCTCTTGGATTGTGACTACTCTCTACTAAGAGCATCTGCAACCTTGTTTCTAACCCCCTTCTTGTGCTTTATAACAAATGTATAAGCATGCAATGATTCTACCCACTTCATGTGGCTTTGGTTCAGCTTTTATTGTCCATTTAGGAAACTTAAAGCATGGTTATTAGTGTAGACCATAAACTCCCTAGGTAATAGGTAGTGCCTCCACTTATTAAGGGCTTGAACCATAGCATATAAATCCAAATCATAAGTGGAGTACTTTTGTTTAGCCTCATTCAACTTTTCAGAGAAGAAAGAGACAAGATGTCCTTCTTGGCTTAACACTACTCCAATAGCTAGCTTGCTAGCATCACACTCTACCACAAAGAGTTTATTGAAATTAGGGAGCCTAAGAGTAGGTATCTTTGCAATCCTTTTCTTTAACATTTCAAACCCTTGGTTTTCTACCACTATCCATTCAAAATTACACTTGATTCCACCTTTTATGGTGTTAAGTATTGGGGCACACACATGACTGAAATTTCTCACAAACTTTCTACAGTAGGAGGCCAATCCATGGAAACTCCTAACATCCCCTATGGACCTAGGTGTAGGCCATTACAGAATGGATTTAACTTTATCAAGGTCCATCTTGATACATACATTAACAACCACAAAACCAAGGTAAACTAGTTTAGTTTTGATAAACTCACACTTTTCTTGATTTATCATCAAATGTTCTCGATGTAGCTTCCTTAAGACCATCTCCAAATGTTTCATGTGCTCCTCCTTGGACTTGCTAAAGATCAAAATATCATCAAGGTAAAAAATTACAAACTTACCAATGAACTATGATAGTACTTCATTCATAAGCCTAATGAATGTGCTAGGTGCATTACTTAGGCCAAAGGGCATTACTATCCACTCATACAAATCCTCATCGGTCTTAAAAGATGTTCATTTGAAGGTTTCTAAGGTGTTAAATCTAGTTCTAAAGGTTATTTGCGTCCAAAAATATAAAATTCAATTCAATTTGGTAATTTTTCATGATAAGTTACCTTTTTCTTGAATCAGGTTAGAGGTTATTTCATGTAGGATCAAGCAAGATCCACTGAGTTTTCTAAAAATAGGCTTAAACCCTCTGTCACGAACCTATCAACAAGGGTTCGTTCATAGTTTTCTTTTCAACCAATGAAAAAATATAAATCTTATTTTTTATGAAGTATATTCATATAGCTTTTAAATTCATTTGGTTTCATAAGGATTGGTTATGTATTGAACAAGTTGTATGATGGCCTAGCGGGTAGTTACAGTGAATTTACTGTGTTTTGAAGAATCAGTCATAAATATTTCATTAAAGTTAATGTTAAGTGGTTCAGAATGATTCAAATAGATGGAAAAATGTTTTATTAACTTCAATACAGAAAAAATGGAATTGATTAAAGTATTTGGTGTGTTTGTGGGTACGAGTTTAGAAAACAATCAAACTATTATGGAAACAACAGTCACAGTCATGGAAGAATTGGGTTTGTATGATTTGGTCCTTGTCCAAACAAAGATAAGTGTTATGAGATGGGTTTATCCATGCTTAAATGCACTTGTGATAGTAGGTGAAATTTCCTATAATTTTTGGTTAAAGATTTGGATATGCTAATGTGTAAAGGACAATAGATAGTATTGTTCATTCTAAGACAATGATTTCCTTAAGTAGAATTGTTGTGACATTGAAGTGTGAGGGAATTTTATGTTTTTTTACTTGGATTAGATATAAAAAAGCATTGTGTTGACATATTATTTGTAAGGTTATTCATAAATCCTAATGTTTGGAAATGTAGGATAGTTGTAAAACAGGGTCAGTCAAGTGCATATTATTGTAGGTGTATGAAGGATTGAGGACATAGTGAATGGGCTCGAAGGATTCAATGGTAAGTGTTTGAAAAGTTCTTAACAATATTATATGGATGCCTAGTTTATGAAAAACCCAATGTCAAAGGATAAAGATATGGTTACCTTAAGAAACAAGAATGTTGGAGTTGGTTGATGGACCATGGGATTAAGACTAACAATTATGTGTAGTTAGCAAACAAAGAGGTTTGTAAGACATCATGGTGGATCGTTGAAATATAAAGGACAATTATTTTTTCAGTGTTTGGTATTATGGCCAAATAGGATTTGAGGCATAATTATATTAATAATAAACAACTTGTAAATATGAACTTGAATTGAATTAATGAGGATAGATTGTTTATTAGCTTCACGATTAACTTAATAAGGTGTTGAAATGACAATTTGGTAAAACCTAGAAGTTTTTGGTTTGTCTCTAATGAGTTATTGTCATGATGAAACATGGATGGATCTATAGGATCCTAAGAGATTTTTGGTGTACCACATACCTTGATAATTTAATGTAAAAGGGTATCAAAACACATTCACATAGTCTAGTGTATGACTGTGACAATGGAGATTTGATAAAATAGTTTATATACTAATTCAAAGGCTCTATTACTTGACCCAATTTCACTTCACATGGGTATTTACAACTTCCATAATGCATATTACATAACAACACACCATTGTAAAAATGTTTGTTTCAATGATAAGGTATTAGACATCTATTCTTTCTGCCTTTACTAGTCTATTCACAAATGCTATAAAAATGTTCAAATAATGTCATCTTTTGCTAAGATTTTTTCTTCTGGCTCCAAGACTGATACGGAAATTAGCTTATTGATAATCTCACTAGTAAGCATTAAGTGGTTTGAGTTGAGTTGTTCCTATGAGTTTAATGAAAATTATTGTGTTGCTAAAATTTCTATTAAGTTGTTCCTGTGCATACAATACTCTCTATACTGATTAAAAGTGTTGACAAATACAATGTCTGAAAATAGAGCATCTATAAAAAGTGATTAAGTATATTTTAGTACAAATAGAAGATAAAGATGAAAATATAGTTTTCAACCCAATTCTCACCTTTGGCTTTGTCAACTTTCTCACTAAATTCTATAATAGAAAGACCAGAGGCAAAGAAAATATAAATACTTGGAGCAAACATTCTGCACAGATGACAACATATTATATATGCATTTACATGGTATAAAAAGAGAATAAAATTTAAATGAATAGTTTTTGAAAAAAAATCAATTCAATATTGTAACACATGTTTATATTTATCTATCAATATGTGTGCAACTACAGGAAATAGAGCAAGAACATGTGTTAGAATAGTGCGACCAGGAAGTAGGCCCATGTTTGTGCATTGAATTTGTAGAGAAAATCTATAAAATTATGTGGGTTTAGTAAGTAATAGTTTCCAAATGTGTATTTGGTTGTTGTAGATATTGTTATGACTATCAAGATAGTCCAATATGATGCAAAATTCAGATTTATACCAACATATAAATTTGTAGAAATCTTAGGTTTAATGTTGTCAAGATTGCTAGTTTGTGTTGAGTTTATGTGGTTTCTTGTGAAATTATATTTATGCAAATTTCAAATATTAAATTTCATTTAGTACATTACAAAAGATAAATTATATATAGAAAGACAAAACATGTCTCATTGAAATGATTAACTTTTCCAACTCCTCTCTCAATCATGAAATTACAATTTAAATGCAATTATCTCTCAGAATATGACTTGGAACAAAGCCAAATTGGTTGCAAAAAAATTCTCACCCTTACAAGAAAATAATTGAAGAATTAATCTATGCCCATCTTATCTTTTTAAGGATCAACCATCCATCTTTTCTATGATACTTCTAGAGATTTCTCATTTTCATCTAAGCATTATTGTAGCATCTATTATGTATTGATTTTGAATACATGAACTTCGATGCAACTTTGATCTCTACTATGTTGATCTTGACTATATTTAGTTTACGAGTCATTATTGATTATTCCTTCTATTAGCAATCATAAGTATATTTTCCTACACCCTAAAGAATCAAAATCTAAGCCTAGGGAATGTCAAATTAGGTCTATGGTAACACATGTGACCAAATAAATGGCCAATTTAGGAATGAGCAATCTCTCCTTTAAAATATAATAGTCTAAAGGGGGTGTTTCTTGAGGTATTAAGTAGAAAAATTAAAGAGAATTGAAAAATTAAAAATAAGGCCCTCAACAAACACATCTAAGGTGATTTTAATCCCTATAACTTGTCACTAGATTCATGCAAACATTAACTAAAAACCTAACTTCAAAACCTCCAATAAGTAGATAATAACACTCTTGCAAAAACACCAAAGGATAATAACATTTTTGTACTTCTACAAGTGAGTCCACTTAACTATACATCCACACGTGTAAGAGGTAAATCCATTTTCACAACCATATATCATGTATTTGAGTTCACATAAGATATGACATTAGTTATTGTATCATCTTAAAATGGAAGCACTTCCACTTTGATAGGTTTAGCACCCTTATTTAGTATGTTTGCATATTAGGTTTGCATCTGTGCCTGATTATACATGTGTGGGTGAAATTAGGGATAGGATCTAGTGGATCCTCCTAGATTTCCCTCTCTATGACTCTTCTTTCAAGGTAGGACCTATGTATTGGTCCTCCTAAGCTTCATCTTACTCTCTCTCTCTCAGGGCCTCAAGGCCTTCTTAACATTCTGGCATATTCCGCCACCTTCCTAGGTCCTCAGCTGACCTAGGAACCTCTTAGCAACTATCTGGTGACCTACCTGAAACCTTAGGTTAGGGTCAAGGTCAACCCTAACCTAGGTTAGCGTTGAGGTTGACCTTGACCTAGGTCAAGGGCGAGGTTGACATAGACCTTTGTCAGGTGTTTGTCCCCGCTTTCAAATCTGGAGCTTATCAGGGTTCAGAACTTAAAATAGGTCCCCGGGTCTGAATGCAGAAGTGTTTTATCTGATATTTGAATTAATACATCCCCTCCTTGGTTGGTGATTGTGATTGGACCATGATTCGAGGTAGAACTTGGATTAGGATCCGTTGCATTGCCCTAGGAGACCTATGTTAAGATTTCGATATAAACACTCTCTTTTGCCTTCATTTGATCAATGAGACGAAATCGGGAGATGACATGAGGAAATGATGATGCAAAAAAGAAAGAGGATGATATAAAAGGACAAGCAAGGAAGACATATCATCATCTTCAATCAAGAATTTTGAGTACAAGCTATGGTGGATCTTCATTGAAGCAAGAAGGCTCTCTCTTTAGATCTACTATTCACAACATTCAAGCATTCAAAGGACATTATCATGGGGTAGAAATTATGGATTGTGAATTGATAGGAATACTTTAGCCTTGGGGGCTTGGTATTCTTTCTTTTTCATATTCAAATCTATACATTTCTTTCTAATTTCCATGTTATCTTAGGATTGTTAATCTAGAAGATTAGATCTTGATATTACATGTTTAAAGACTCTCTTCAAAAGGAGAAATACACACACATTATACATTCTATATCCGGCTATTTGTGGAGGTGGAGATCACCAAAATGGGGGTTTGACTAAGGCAAAACCCTATATAGCCACCTTAAATCCCTCTTTTCAGATATATACATGTGCAGGATGGTAGATCGGAGACCAGATTTGGATACCCTTTTCGACAAACTTTTGAGATCCGCAAATAGATTTTCTGTCGACACTGTGCAGGTCAGGGTCAACATTATTGGGTCAAGGGTGACATTTGTGGGTCAAGGTTGACCTTTTTCATAAGATGACGTCAGAACAAAAAAATATTTTTGGGTTTTGTTCGTCTCTGTGTTTTGGTTTGGGATTAACTATCAGATTTTCCAAAAACTCAATATAGACCTCAGAAAATGAGTTTTTCCAGATCTGCTATATTATGAGGTAGGTATCAGTGATTTTTTTAGTGGCTAATATTCGCCAATTGGCTAATTTTTGAAATTTGAGAATCCAAATTTGGCTAATAATTCAAGATTTAAGGCGACCTAAATCGCCAAACTTTTACAAAATTTTATTCTAGAAATATTTAAATTGCCAAATAATTTATTTTATTAAAAATTTGAACTCAAATATTCGCCTAATATTTGATAGATGGTTAGATTTAATTCACCTACATTTTATCAGTTATTATAGAAATCTAAAATAATTTACCAATAATATATATTAACCGTTAGTTATAGTAGGCTTGTGTCACCAATATTAGTTGTCATTATTGATTTAAAATATATCTAGTGATCTTCATTATATTCCATGAGGCAAAAATGTTACTATCTTATTTGTAACACTTATCGGGGCTAAGATTTCCTTTGGATTGTTGATAAATCAATGACACTGAAGAAATTTTAGGTCCTATTATGATAATAAAAATTACAATGAGGATTATTTGATTATATTTTAAATAAATGGTAGCAACTAGATACTATAGAGTTCCCTTAAACCCATAAAATATTTTCATAGTTAGCCTAATAATTTTCTATAGGAACTCTTTTTTCTTTAAATATAATTATTTTCCATGGTCATTAATGAAATTTTGGTTATTTCTTGAGATTCGCCAATATTTTCTAAAAAAAAATTTGCGATTAAAAAATATTCGCCAATACAAATAATTTGTTTTCCCAACAAATTAAGAGATTCGCTGGGATTTTATATATTTTTCTAGAGGGGGGTTTCTTAAAGTTATCCCTAGTAGGTATCTTATCTCTCTATTATTTACATGCTCTTTTCAATCGTTTATCATAATAATTAAGTGTAAAAAACTATGTTTGGCCTTAGAATCTCTCTCTTATCTCACTATGCAAATCTTATGTAAACAATCCTTTATGAGCCAAAGTTTACCCTTTACATTTTGGTGAACCCGCGATAGACAACTCTTTCTTTTCCCTGGTGTTAGATTTACATTTCATATTAGATCTTGCATGCATATAGAAATATGTTTTCTTTTATGCTCTTGCATTTATATTTCAAAATTCATAAAAATACAAAATTTCTTTAAAAATACAAAAGCATTTACATTTTACATGCTTGTAGTGTTTTCTTGTGTTCAGCATGTATGATTTTTGTTTTGAATACTTTGATGAGGATTTTGTTGTACAAAATGATAGATCCCTTAATGAGGTACATGGAAGTGAGACTGAAAATGGTTCAAATGCGATCCTCATGGATCCTATTCCTATTTCACCCTCCTCCACAATCTCTTCAATTGACTTTTATCATCGAGTGTATGCATGGTTACCTTCATATTCTTCTATTTGCAACATTGAGACACCTAAAAAGTTATTTCCCAAACCTTTGATGATGGTAAAAGGATGTCCTCAAATAACTATTAAAGGAAAACCCAGAGATCCCTTGGATTTCTTTGATAACATGGATTCTGTTTTGCATGCTTATCGCATGCAAAATAATCCTCAACCTACTATCCCAGCAACTTTACCACCTTCTCAACTACCTTCTTCCTTTAAGGAATATGAATTAGTGGAACAGTTGTGTGCTACTCCTGCTAAGATATCTTTATGGGAATTACTTCAAACTTCCCCTACATATCATGAGGCGTTGCAAAAAGCCTTATCTACTCTCCCTACTATGCTTCCTAATCAAGAGAACATTAATTCATTTCTAGAGTGCATGCATACTATGCCTTCTGTACCTCCAATTGTGTTTTATGATAAATATTTACCTACTGTCGAGGTGCAGAATCAATATGATGCTCTTATGGTTGTTGTCTCTATTAATCAGAGTATCATTCGCAGAACATTGATTGATAATGGATCTGGGCTTAATGTTTGTAGCATGGATATGATTAAGGCAATTAAAGCTGATATTACAAGTATTCAACCAGATAATATTCCTATTTGTGGATTTGATAATATTGCAAAGAAAACTTTGGGTATTATTATGCTTCCCATTAAAGTTGGTCCTGTGCTTCTTCACACTCCTATCCATGTTATTCCAGGACCACTCAATTATAGCCTTCTATTAGGAAGACCTTGGTTACATACTATGCATGTGGTTCCTTCTACTCTTCATCACAAGGTTAGGTTCATATACAACAATCTAATGTACACACTACATGCGGATGATGAACCAAATCCCTGCTTAAACACAAAACATGCTAAGGTTCCTGAGCCTATACAACCAATTAAAAAACTTGAACAACCACCTGAGGTTAAACAAGATGAGATTCCATCTTCTTCCCTGATGAAAGATGATTGGGGAACATTGGATTTTAATCCTACTTTTCTAGGAGAATATAAAGTATCAAATTTGGAATGTATGAAAGAACAAACTGAGTTTGAAAAACAAATTTTTATTCCTTCTTCGCTTGCTGAGGCATTAAAAATTAAATTTTTTGCTTCTTCTCATGATGAAACAATTGAGACAATAAAACCAGATTGCTATGACATTGTGACATATGCTACTCCTTTAACTCAATCTGATATGGCCGATAGGTATGGTTCTGGTTATCATTTACTAAAAAATTCAAGATTTAATGGAAAAGGTTGTGGTAAGTATGAACAAGGTATACAAGTAGCCTTGGATAATGAAGGTTGCGGTTATACTTATGGGTTAGGATTCAATCCTTATAGGAAAACATCGGTTTTTCCACTTAATGTTAATCATATTTGCTATGGACATTTGAAATTGGTTAATCCGCTTCTCCTTGACATGGATCAAAAGCCTAGTTTGGACATTTTTCCTGAGGATGAAGCCCTCGCTGATTTTTTAGGAGCCTATCAAGATCTACCTATATTTCATCATAAAAGAAGAAAAAAGTATTGTCTCAATAGTGAAGCCTATTTCGGAGAACTTGACGAATCAAATATTTCCCCTTTGCCAATAGATTCTCCCATACAAAGTAACTTATTAATAACTGAGACCATTGAGGTTCAAGTAGATGAGAATGATGTGGAAAGAAAAATCAAAATTGGGAAGTGTTTGAATCAAGATGAACATGATCAATTGGTTTCTCTCTTACTTGAATATAAGGATATATTTGCTTGGACATATTCAGATATGCCATGCATAGACCCTAAGATCATCACTCATAATATTGTCCTTAAACACAATGCTAAACCTGTGAAACAGAAGATTTGCAAGATGAATCCCAGCATTGCCTTACTCATAAAAGCTGAAATTAAAAAATTACTAGGTGCCAGATTCATCCGCTCTATTGATTATTCTGAATGGATTTCCAATATCATGGTTGTTTCTAAGGGAGGAAATAAAATAATAATGTGCACTGATTTCCGAGACTTAAATAAAGCATCCCTAAAAGATGACTTTCTGCTACCTAATATTGACATGATTGTAGATTCTACAGCAGGTCATGCATTATTGTCTTTTATGGAGGAATTTTTGGGTTATAATCAAATCTTTATTCCTGTTGAGGATAAACTTAAGACCAGATTTGTTACACCTTGGGGGAATTCTATTGGGAGCTACTTATCAACGCACCATGACTCTGATTTTTCATGATTACAATCATAAGATTTTGGAAGATTATGTAGATGATATTTTGGCAAAATCTATACAAAGAGAAGATCATGTGTTCATTCTAAGACAAATATTTGAAAGAATTAGGAGTTACAACATGAGGTTAAATCCTAAGAAATATTCTTTTGGAGTTGATTCTGGAAAATTATTAGGATTTATTATCTCTAAGAGAGGCATAGAAGTTGATACTGAGAAGATTGATGCTATTGTTAACATGCCTCCTCCTAAGAAAATTTCTCAATTACAGAGTTTACAAGGTAAAATACAATCTATTCATCGCTTTGTTTCTAACCTAGCTGATAGGACTGTTCCTTTTACTTCTTTACTCAGAAAAGATACTACTTTTTCTTGGAACCAGGAATGCAAGAAGTCTTTTGAGAAATTTGAAGAATATCTTGCTAATCCTCTGATCTTACAACCTGCTCAATTCAATAAACCCTTTTATCTATATACTTCTACCACATCTAATGCTATGAGTGTATTATTGGCTCAACATGATAATGATGGAAAGGAAAGACCAGTATACTATATTAGTCGAACCTTGTTGGATTATGAAACATGGTATACTCAACTAGAATGACAATGCTTGGCTTTAGTTTATGCTTGTCAAAAACTCTTGCATTACTTACTCAATGTTGAAGTCAATGTGATTGTTAAATTCAATCCTTTAAAACACCTTTTCTCAAAAACTGATCTCTCTGGTTGATTAGCAAAATGGGTAATGTTTCTCACAGAATTTGATCTCAATTTCATCCTTCAAAAGTCAATTAAAGGACAAGCTTTAACAAATTATTTAGCTGAATCTCCTTGTCCTTATTCTAATACAATTGTTACCTCAGTAGAATTCCCTGATGAGCATATATTTGCAATCAAACAAGATGATACTTGGGAATTATATTTTGATGGTTCTAAGTGCAAGACAGGTTCTGGGGTGGGCATTATCTTGATTCCTCCTATGAAGAAACTGATCCCTATGTCATATAAATTAACTTTTCCTTGTACTAACAACATTGCGGAATATGAAGCTCTTATAGTTGGTTTATGGGTAGCTTTATCCCTTCATATTAAAAACTTAGAAATTTATGGGGATTCGCAATTGATTGTGGAAGAAATCAAAGGAGGTTATCAAACTAAGAGTGATAAAATGGCATAGTATCGAGACGTAGCTCTGGATATTCTTTCTCAATTTTCTTCTTACATAATTCAAACTTTACCTAGGAAAGATAATCGAGATGTAGATGCTATGGCAAGTGCGGCTTCTTTAGTTTTCCTTGAGAACAACAAGGACGAATTCAAATTTACTATACACACTCTTAAATTACCTACAATTTTTGATAGGGTTACTGTGGATTGTTTTAATTTGCATTTAGATGAATGGTATTCACATATCTTTCAATTTCTGAAAGATAATACTTTTCCAGAATCAGCAACAAGGAACACACCTAATCGTATTAGAAAGCTTGCAGCCTGCTATATCATTTTAGGGGAAACACTTTATAAATCTTCTTACAATGGTTTACTATTAAGATGTCTTAACAAGACCAAAGTACTTGTAGCTTTAGCAGAAGCTCACTCTGGTTTTTGTGGAGGACATTTTGGTGGGAAATCTTTAGTTAATAAACTCCTCTGAATGGGATACTATTGGCAAACAATGGAACAAGATTCCTTTACATTTGTCAAAAAGTGTCCTCAATGTCAACAACATGGTAATTTAATTCATGCTCCCACTCATGAGCTTCGCAATCAAGTTGCTTTGTGGCCTTTTAGCATTTGTGGTCTTGATCTTATTGGAAAAATCTCACGAGCTTCTTCTCAAGGACATACGTACATTCTCACGGCTATAGATTACTTTACAAAATGGGTAGAAGCTATTCCTCTTCATTCTACTACTTTAGATGTTATTTATGATTTCATCCTAAACAATATTATAGCATAATTCGGTATTCCTTCAATGATAGTTTCAGATAATGGTACATCTTTCAAGAATAAAGAAGTCATGAAATTCATGGAGAAATATTGTATACAACATAGATTTTCTACTCCCTATTACCCTCAATTTAATGGTCAAGTTGAGGCATTGAATAAGGTTATTGAACAAATATTAAAGAAAATAGTTAACAAACATGCAAAAGATTGGCATACCCAACTTACTTATGCCTTGTGGGCTTATCGGACTAGTGTTCATATAGCCACTGGCACTTCACCTTATAATATTTTTTATGGGACTGATGCTATCATGCCTTTGGAATTAGAAATACCATCCTTTCATCTTTCATTTCATGGGATCATTGACAAAGATACTTTCCGGGAACAATGATTACAAGAATTGGAGATGTTAGATGAACAATGAATAAATTCTTTGGAACACATTAAGGCCTATCATAAATCACTCCAGAAAAAATATAATCACAGAGTGATTGAACGGTCATTCATGGTAGGTGATCTAGTCTTATATGAGAACCAAAGAAATGTGAATGCTTTACCCAATGAGAAAGGAAAATTTAGTCCAAATTGGCTTGGACCCTTTGTGGTAATTGAGGATTTTACTTC
>MU224951.1:13497785-13536592 GCA_018584345.1 Thuja plicata | reverse complement strand
AGTTGATAGGAATACTTTAGCCTTGGGGGCTTGGTATGCTTTCTTTTTCATATTCAAATCTATGCATTTCTTTCTCATTTCCATGTTATGTTAGGATTGTTAATCTAGAAGATTAGATCTTGATATTACATGTTTAAAGACTCTTTTCAAAAGGAGCAATACACACACATTATACATTCTATATTCAGCTATTCGTGGAGGTGGAGATCACCAAAATAGGGGTTTGACTAAGGAAAAACCCTATATAGCCACCCCAAATCCCTCTTTTTAGATATTTATAGGTGTAGGATGGTAGATCGGTGACCAGATTTAGATACCCTTTTCGGCAAACTTCTGAGATCCACAAACAGATTTTCTGTCGACACTATGCAGGTTAGGGTCAACATTATTGGGTCGAGGGTGACATTTGTGGGTCAAGGTCGACCTTTTTCATAAGATGACATTGAAATGGAAAAATATTTCTGGGTTTTGTTTGTCTATGCATTCTGGTTTGGGATCAACTATCAAATTTTCTAGAAACTCAACATAGACCTCAAAAAATGAGTTTTTTCAGATTTGCTATATTATGAGGTGGGTATCTTATCTCACTATTCTTTACATTCTCTTTTCAATCCTTTGTCATAATAATTAAGCGTAAAAAACTAAGTTTTGCCTTAGGATCTCTCTCTTATTTCACTATGCAAATCTTATGTAAACAATCCTTTATGAGCCAAATTTTACCCTTTACAATTATATTATTTGAATATGAATGCATGGTAGGTCTTAAACTATTCTTACACTAAAAAGGGAAAATAGAGACGTGATTGATTTTATGACTAGGTCGTAAACTATTTCTAGAATGCTCACTTCAAAGTCCTAAACCTAGATATTCAATCTGGTTGAATTAGACCAAAACCAATAGGTCCATGGGGCTATACCAATTACCTTGCTATGAAATTATCTATGAAACACAATCCTTTATATTAGTGTTGGTTTTCATGAAAGAGTGGTTTGAACTAAATGTATTACAATAGGGCAACTTAAAAGTGATACTAAATAATAAAAATGCTTAGGGGATAATTTTAAATACATACCTCTATTTGAGGAAGAAAAGGAGATAAGAAACATAAGGCATCTTGTATTAACTGCACATCAACCCACAGTAAGAAATTTAGAGTCTATAGCTCCACTACACCTTTGCTAACATAGGTATGAAACCACATTATAGTAACAAATATGGTGATAGAACAAACCTAAAGGTATATGTCATGAGTATCTTGCTTCTATAAGACAATGTGTGGTAGCAAGTAGTCAAAAACAGGTTGAAACTCTTGCTCAAGTCCACGAATGAGGACTCCAATCATTTGTTTAAATAAAACAAACATCATTAATATCCTTAAATAAAACCACCCAAGAGAATATATATTCAATTTTCAAATTTATACTAAATGATAATTATTAATTGCATAGCCTGTACCACCATTGACTATTGATAAAGGAAATCAGTAGGCTTTCATGTCTTTCTGATAGGATAAATCCTTGGTCAAACAACACAAATTTGAGGGACTAATGAAAAGAAGATTCATGTACCTGTTTTAAGATCCAGAATAATTTGTGCTCTCTATCACCCTTCTCTAGCGCGTAACTTGATCTTTGGCACTTAATATAATGAATCGAAATCTAACTCTTTTTTTAAAGTTATGCCTGTGGTTGTCAAAATTATGAGCACTATGGGAATTGACTCTTCCATCGTTGTAATTCCAACTAACATGGGCATGGATTTAAAAAACTCAAAATTTTCCTTCCATAATCCAACCAAGAAAAACAAATATAATGCCTTGTCGGAATTTTTTGTCAAAAATTAGGGTGAAATGTATAAGTGTGATAATTATAGAAATAACCATTGAAAGAGTAAGGTTTATTCACTGGTTTTCTCCTACACACATTTTCAGTATGACCAAGATTTCCATATTTATAATAAGTAGATTTTTTAGGTTTCTTACCTAATTTGATTGGATCTACCTTTTGATCTTTCTATGTTAGCTTAGCTTCATATTTAGAGGACTCATCGATTTCAAATGTTCCTTCTCTTGTATATCCAAGTATGATTGTGTCTCTGTGTCTTATTTGACTCTTCACTTGTTCATCAACATTTTGTGAGCTTTCATTGTATTGCTTTATCTTTTCATTTGCTTCTTTCTCACTTTTCAGTTCCTTCTTCAATGTCTCATTCATCTCTCTAAGCCTTTCATTCTCAGCTATTACTTTTAGATTCTCTTTAGCAGTATCATGCATTTGACTTTGATATAAAGAAAATTCATGTATTAGTTTAACAAGCTCTTCATCGTTTTCCTTTAGGGAACCATCAACAAGTTTCTTGCCAGCTTCTGCACTCTTCTTTACATCTACAGCTTTTCCATTTTCCTCAAGGACTTCACACATCCTAATAGATTGAATTTCAAGCTCTCTTTTTAGATTAGCCACATTTTCTTTGAGACCCTTTTTCTTACTCAAGAGATCTAAGATTGCCTCCTGAGACTCTTCATGTGCAATACATTCAGATAATTGCTCTATGTAGTCTGAGATTTCACTCAATTTCTCAATAAGCTCCCTCCTTTTAGCAAGTGACTTCTTTAACTTTTCCTGCAACTCCATAATCATCTTGTTTTCATTCTCAAGTTGTACCCCATACCTATAACCTCCATGATAATAAATATTTTCCCCAAGATTTTAGGCTTATCACCAAGAGAACGTATGCTCTAATATAAATTGTTAGAATTATTAGGTACTAAGAGGGGGAGGTCAATCATTCTAAACAGATAGTAAACAAATTCAACAACTGATCTAAATAATTGTTGAATTACTTTCCAAACCATAAAGCATATAACTGATGCAAAAACATAAAAGAAAGTAATATCTAGCATCCAAAAATTCATCACACATGGCATAGATATTTTATCAAGAAAACCCTTGGTTAGAGGGAGAAAAGTATGTTGGGGATGACACCCAGAAGCCCAATACTGCAGTAAATGACTTTTCCCTCTTACGAGCTACAAATACCCTTTATGAGGGTTCACCCTATTAGGATTGACTACTACGCTATTAGGAGTACAATTGGATCAACTATGATCTAACTTGATAGAGGATTTAAAACCTCAATAAAGAAGTTACCGTGTTAAAGGATTTACAAAAAGAATCTGTTAAAGTTCACCCAGTTAAGGGATTTTGATTGCCACAACTATTAGGGAACAAAAAGATGAGTGATCTAGATGTAGCACTAATTTCTTGTCAGATCAAATATGTTCTCTATACTCTATAATTTATCTATCCTCTCTATCTTTATTCTTTCTAATCACAACCTTAAATTGGAATCACAAAACCCTAATTGCATCACCTACAATAACTTCTACAACTCTTACAACTTTGTTTTTTTCAATATGAGCAATTCTGAATATATCTATAAAAATTACACCGACATAAAATGATCTTGAAATTAATTTCCAGTGAAAGTAACATGTGTCAAATTGATAATATTGATGTATAAAACATTTTATCATGATCGCATTAGGTCAAGATAAGATATGCAATTTATATATCCAAAGTAATCAAACACCTTTTGACTTCTCCAATACAATACCTCAAATGTCGCTTAAATGATTACATCGATCTCATAAATTTCAAAAAATTAAATTTATAACCTCTATTCCATGTCAACATATCATTATAAATCATCACACATACTCTACCACTCACAGATCTATGATTTACCAACTATTACCCAATAACTCTTGAGTTCTACCTGTCTAAATGTCAGAGATAACAAATAAACTTTCACTGATCAACGCAATAAGTTGTGGTTGGAACCATAGTGAAATATCAACATGTTTATGCTGTATTTTTTACCGCTCCTCATAATTCAACTTCTACCATGGTCACCACCAAAGTGATGTTCTCATTACCTACCAATCTTCTCGACTTAGCCAATTTTCTGCAATACCTTCTTACCGAGTGTGGCTTTACTTCACCTCCTGTATTTCATGACTTTACTGACTTAGTTGTCATCAACGAAAACCAAATAAGTGACTTCTTATGACTGCACCCCAAAATCCATCAAAATACCAACAAATTTTTTTCATCATAATTAAATCCTTATGGGGAATGTGTGTCTATTGCAAAGTGTAGCAATATCTTGTTCAATCTCTTCAGATGCTTGATAAGGAGAATATTGGGCAGTGAACCAAATTTGAATTGATTTTGTAACCTTACCCATGGATTTTATCCCATTCATAGCCTCATAGCCTTCACAATATATGTATTGTTATCTGACTTTATCCAAGATGTCCAATAAGCCTTTACAATTCTTAATTAAATCCCTTGTTTTCCACCTTGGTTTAATACATCTTGTCAACAACATGATTATATTGAGGGAATCCCCCTCAATGATAATCTATTATAACCATGGTTAACAAAAATATCAATACCATAGAAAGTCATTGAAACTTAGGCCACATTGGTAGCTTGAGACCCCAAGTTAACCGTGTAGGATAGTAAGAATTTTCCATACTTTTATCTAATAAGACCAGCCCACCCACAAGACCTGGGTTCCCTAAAGATGAGCTGTCCAAGTTGAGCTTGACCCATCCAAAATTGCGGGGAACATTTAATATTCTTAATGAATACCAAAGGAGGAGATTTTTAATTTCCAAGGCAAGAGGAAAGCCCCTAGTTCTTATAAATTTACCAATCTAATGAGGAGGGGAAGACTTGTGTTAGATATGAACAATGTTGTTCATAATTTACTTAATATTATTGATAGTGGCAACAAAAATTGCCTCCCAAATATCTTCTTTTTCTCTAAGATATGGTAGTTATGTTCCTTTCATAAGGCCTAGCTATCATAAAGAAGATATTAATATAACCACAATTCCCGAGTGAAAGGATGATAGGTGGGGGGAGTCCAACTAGAGGAGACAATCTTAGGGCCTTTTGACCAAACCATCGCCTAGAACATAGAGACATAATTTTATGCCTTAGCTACTAGGAATAATGACAAGTAAACAACAAGTGAGCAATAGATTCAAAATTATTTTCACATACATAACATCTATTGACTAGCTAGATTCCTTTATTTTTTTATTGGAGGTTCAGACAACCTCTTTGGCTAAGAGAAAAGGCCTAAGGGGTATGCATGCCACAAAAATACACCCAGGGAATGATCCCAAACTCATACATTATGATATCAAAGACTTTTCACTTAACAAGACTTGATCCCTGGTGGGTTCATTCAAAACTCTTCAACTTCACTAGTAGACCAAGGGCCCGTTAACATAGATTATTTTCTTTTGAATGTTATCCAAAGTGAGGAATTTTTGATGGAAAACTACCCACCAGAAAAAATGAGCTTTACGAATCATTTTAGAGTTCCATACCTTAGACCAATTGAACTTTCAAGGCCACTAAGGAGAAATAAATTTATAACCAGACTTGAACAAATAGATCCCATCTACAAAGAAACCCAAAATTAGGTTATCAAGTGTTGGTTGAGTCTGTATAATATCAGTGAGTTAATAAATTGAAGAAGTTGAATAGGCACCATCTTGATAGGACCCTCAAACCATAATGGGTCTATTTTCAAACAAAGCTAATTTGAGGAAACATTCTATTAGTCACACACTTTGAAACTAATTCTTAGGGAAATCTCCCTTTCAATAACTAAAAATAGAGGATGAAATTCTAGAGGAGTATTGGAAAGCCAAGGATCTTTCCAAAAGTTTCCACTACGCCCTTACCAATTTTCCAAATGAAACCTTTCCTAATGGTTGGAATAATTTTGATTAAATTGTTCCAATTATTTGAGCCATGAGGTAACTAATTTTCCAAGAATTTTAACCCTCCCATATTTAGAAGATAAGATGTTGGACTAATCTATAGAACCATTGGTGAATTTTCAACCTACTTTTGACAAAAGAACCAGATTCAAGATGCGGTAATTTCTAATATTTAGGCCCCCATTTTTTTTAGGGAAGCAGACCTTCCAATCAACAAGGGATATAATATTTTTTTATCTTCCATTCCAGACCAAAGGAATCTTCTTTTAATAATATTAATTTTTTAAACCCATATTGAAGGCATATGAAAAAGAGACATAATATGAATGGAGGTACTATAAATGGTAGAAATTAACATCTGAAGTTTACCAACATTAATTAGAAGAGACTGCTTACCGACAGTAAGAGGCATGCCCAAATAAGTAGAAGGGAGACTGGCTACCTAACAATCAAGAATAGAAGCAATATGGGTTGAGAGATTTTGGAGAGTGTTGAAGAAGAAAATAGCATTGTTCTAAAGATTAATTCTTTGACCTAAAACCCAAGCATAATTTTGTAGGGTTATTCTCCATTCTTCATATGAAATACTAGCCAATGCAAAAGGAATCATGTCATCCGCAATTCCTTGATGTGAAACTATTATAGGAGAGGAAGAGGGTTTATAACCAATGATAGTTCCTTCCACAACCTTTTTGGATATGTTATGACCAAGAACATCAGCAAACAATATAGAGAAGTAGGGTGAGAGGGGGTCTCTGTATTGTATCCCACCAAAAGCCTAGAAGACCTCTTTAGGGGATCCATCAATCAACTATGAATACTTAGGAGAATAAAAATATTCCTCTATAAGAGTATGAATCCTTCCCTCAAATCCATATTTTTTAAAAAAAAATAACATAAAGTTTTGAGAGACCATATCATAGGCTTTAAATATGTCCAGTTTTAAAAGCATACTTTCCAGTTTTCCTTTCTCTGAAGAGTGTAAAACTTCATGAACAATTACCACAACATAAGTAGTCTACCTTCCCAAGACAAACCCCTTATGATCGGGGTGGATTAGTTTGTCCAAAAATGGCTTAAATCTATTAACCAACAATTTTATACATTGTGTTACATAGGTTGTGTTGGATCTTTTTTCTTTCAATTTCATTGCCTAGATGAGATTCATATACCAGGCTATGGGATTAAAAACCTAGGACACAAAATTAACACCCTCAACATAGAGGAGACAACAAAAATCCAACATTAACAGGGTTCAAAGACCTTCTACACTTTTATCTCCACTTTAGTCACGCAGGTATACCTAATCTGCACACACATAACCCTTTGTGACAAACAATAGATTGTAGATATATAACTATGGAATAGCTTTCAAACCTATAGGTAACATGTACCTCAATGTTTTTACCAAATCTTATGTTGTATCCCACTTGCTTTTAAAGTATGTTTGAAAACTAGACCTACTCTAAGTTCCTGCTATCAACATGAAGGGAAAATACTTTCTTTGACGTATTTGATTAATGGATCCCTAAAATACCATAAATTCCACATAGACCAGTGCCTTATCCAATGGGAAACAAAGTCAAGAACAATAGTGCAAAAGGAAGATTATGAAGAAATAAAATAACACAGTCTCATATGTCTAATGCCTTACATCGAATATACCCTCTCACTGAAGTTATACTTATGGATCCACTAGTGTGTTCAAATATGCAACTTCCTATTCAAATTATTTAACCTTCCTCTTAGAAGAGACCCTCGAATAGACAATACATTAATCAACATCCATTGAAATAAAAGTTTGCAATATCCTTGATACCCAAACTCATACACATGAAAAACAATACCAAATCACAGTTATCCTTTAAACAACTCTATTGCAGATCTACAATAAACAAGACCAAAACAACCTTGATGCCTTAATCTATGTGACTTTGAAAGAAAAATGGAGACAACTTGATAAAAATCTAACAATACTAAGGTTTCATTCATAAAGATAACTATTACAATTCATGCTCTTCTCTGAAACCAGAAAGAGATCAAGAACACCCTATATGTTGAGAAAAGGAAGAATACCTATAGAGGAACCACACTTGGAACCTGCCTTAAATTTTTACATAGAAACCGGAACCCTTACAAAAGAAAAAAGAAAGGCACTTATAGAAGAAGGAAATCCTAAAAAATAAATCCAATTGACATCTTTCCTTCTATGAAATTGTATTTTGTACTGACCTTCTTTCCTCCAACTCACTGATCTAATCTTTCTTCAAAAGATCCAAATAAGAATCTGACATGTTCCACCCAAAAAGACTTGGGAAAAGACCCACCATAAAGGAAGAAAAAACAAGGAAGCGAAAAAAGGTAAAAAAAAATATGAAAATCTAATCATAACCCTAATTCACCCCCACATGGCATAAATGAAACCATATTCATAAAAAATCCATCTTCCTAGAACACTATGGCTACATAAATGTGATCCAAAGATTAGATTGATCCAACTTCTTTTTTTCAACCTAGAAGAGCATGACCATGGCCAAAAAATTAGAAAAATATTTAAATATTCAAACGATCAGATACACTAGCTACACATGGTGCATAAAACCCCATCGATAGCCCAGATCAAATCCTTTATTCAACTTTAAAATACCACTGTCGATAAACTTTTAAAAGCATCTGTGAGCATAAGATCAACTCTACTATGTGTCCACTAGGCGTGATGCCTTGATGACTACCATCCTTGTGTCTTTGCTTTAAGGCATGATGCATACCACATGATCAAAACAAATATACTTTACCTTTATTACCTTTGGAAACCTGGACCCATGATCACAAGATGCCACGTGTCAATCAAGTGTAATGCCTTAATGAGTATCCTTCATGCAACTTATCTTCAAGGCAACACGCCCACCGTTGGATGAAAAATAATCTAACCGAATGTTATTTTCACTTAAGTCCCAGTGTGGCCCTGCCATAGAAATGTGTCTCACAGGAGCGATGTTGCAAAGGTTTAAACATCGCACAACTTTTTATTAAGGCATTATGCCAACCACATGATTAGATCTGATCTTCACATACCTTAACTCTATGAAAACATAGATCCACGTTCCAATCACGACAAGTTTTGCCAAAGCGTAATTCCACCAAGAATAAACATCACTCATCTTCTATTTAAGGAATCATGCATACCATTAGATGAAAACCTATCTGGTCGATGTTTATATTTTTAACCCTGACCAAGTCCTACCATCTACCACACGACACAAATGCGTGAAACTATGAAGAGTAAACATCTTGCATCTTGATCTTTACACGATCATGCCCACTGTCAGATCAAATTCGATCTGAGCATGATTTACCTCTACCTTGAGCTTGGAATATGTTGGTCCTATAATCTAGAAAAGACACTTGTCATCCATTCGTGATCTTGTGATGAATAATCATTGTGAAATTTTGCATAGTGGCATCAGCCCAACCATTAGATGCTCTAAGATCAGCATGATAGTTTACCTCTTCTCAAGCCCAAAATTGTTGGCCCCACAACCATCCATATATCGCATAGGCACAAAGCCACAAAGAAAATCTTCCCTACATTTCTAGATAGCAGAATTGCGCCAACTGTTAGATGAAATTAGATCTGATCATCCTTTAACCTTCTCTTCAGCTCTAGGCAACACGCGTGGCAACACCTCGTGAACTTGCGAGCATTCTTTTCTCTCTCTTCTGACCATTGCGACTACATGATAAGCTTCCACCTATCACTATGTAGACCCCTCTGATTCATCTATGCACGGGCCAACAAAGTTACCTTCATGTTTTCCAGTTGGTCGAAACTAACTGACATCTAATTTCTTGGCCTCGAATTTCCGGTCAAAAAAATGTGTGTCATTTGACACTTAACCATTGCGTGCTCAATTAAAAAAACATCTAGTCTCTTCACCACATAGCCAACATGGGACAAAGGACTTAGGGTACCCCTGAACCAAAAACAAAGTAGAGCAAATAAGGAAAAATTTGACCACTTCCATCCTGCATGAATGTGCAAAAACAACGCAAGGGAAACAAAATATGGATTTCCTCATCCCTCCACAACTAAATTTTTATGCCATGAAGGAAGTTTGAAGCTTTGCAAAATTTTTAAAATAGTACTCACATAAATGAGTACCAACAGTGGCTTTGAATGAGGACACATGCCCCTACAAGCATGCGAGATTTCAAACATTTGAGTTGAGAAGACTAGGGAGAAAAAACAAAACCCTATAGGAAAGAACGTTAAAATAGAAAAAATGAGGAATATGTACAGATTTACATTACTTCTTAGTAGAGTTAACTTATATATACCATTTTATTTCCCTAATTTGAAGGAGTCAAACTAGGCTTGATGGCACTAAGCCACCAACAAATTTTTTATTCAGCTTGCCTTTATCAAAAAAATAAATTATATTCCCTACCCTAAAAAAAAATTGAAACAATCACTCTCACCTGCCTAGTCTGGCCTACTGATATTCTCTACTATCTCTATAAAAATAATTGTTAGCACTCCCTTCAATATAGCCCAAATGGTAATCAAGAAAATACTGATAGTGCAGATCATGTGGCACACTAATATTGCATGCATTATGTATAATGAAATCATACTAGATGCAACAATTATCCTTTTCTAACTCAATGCACCATGATTGAAAACCATCATCGAGCTGAAAGGTAAAACACTCATATTATGCCATATATCTGGTATCAATATTATTAGATCCACCTTCTGCATGAGAAGACATCAACATTTGAACAAGAAAAGTGTTTAACACTATCATCTTCAAGAAATGAAAACTTGGCGTCATGATCCTTATCCTCCTCTATAGTAGAGTCAGCATCTAAAATTAACTTATGTGAGACTGAATCAATGTCATCAGATTCTTGCACACTAACATCATCATTTTATTTATTAAATAGTGATGCATAATTGGATTTGTACCCACCATATACGACATTATTTGATTCATCACTCTCACATGCTTTTTCATCTTGCATACTACTCAATCCAAATATAGGAAGGGAATCAACACTATATGTATCACACTTCATACCCTTAAGAATATCATTATCATTTAAACATAAATTATTTGGGCATAAAAAATGGAGTCACTTCTAGATGCATACCTCTCATATTCAGTTGCCAGTAGCTGAGAAATTTGTTCTGTATTTAGAATCTCGCAATATTGGTCTATAATTTCATTTATTTTATCACTTTGGACATGAGTACTTAATGAATTAGTATTCATTTCATTATCATCTTGGTGATCCATGGAAGACAAATCACTAGATTCACTATCACTTTCATAACTTGAAATAGGAATGCATATCCCTTCATCAACACTCTAAGGTTAATTTGAATCATCAAAACAACATCCTACATCTATATTAATATGATCTTCTTGTTCAACATAGGTATTTGTTGTTACCTACTGAGAGTAATAATCATTTGCATAAGAGAGATCATCCCTTATAAAACCATCAACATTATTTTTATATCTATTACTCTTAACACACACATCCTTTACTTTATTATGAGAAAAAACATCAATTTCTTGATTACAAGAGACATCATCCCCACTGGAATCATCTATGTCATTTTGGTTTCCATAATTCTCATAACCATCAACATTAAGTTGATCATCATGTGTGACTTCATATTCATGATCCTCAATATCCTTTATCCACTCCCTAATATACTCAAGTCCCTCCACTTTCCAACATGCTGGCCAATCAAAGGAACTGGGAATACAAATTTCTAAACACACATCCACCCAAATGGAATCCCGAGGCTTGAAATTAGCATGAAACTCCCTTATTGCAGAAAAAAACCTCTTGCAAAAACTAAATGTAGATTCTCCCACCAATCTTCTCATTCTCTACCTTAGTAACAAAATAACCTGTTCTTGGATCCTTTGTTCTAAATTTTTTATATCTCCAAGAACCTCTTCAAGATCTGGCAAAGGCCTTCCATATCTGAACACCTCTCTAGTATATAAATATGGATCATCACTTTGAGAAAACATTTTTACTTGTAGCAACACAAGCTCTCTGGATCCAACATGCACCCATAAACTAATACATACTTCCAAATGATTTTGCAAAATTCAATTCTAACCATGAAGCATGAAAACGTCTATCCACACCTTGTTCCTTATCTTAGTTCTTTAATCACCCAATAAGGAAGAAACTTTATAACCTTTGAAACAAATGCTAGGATGTATTAGAGTAGCTGCAAAAAAATACTAATCTGAAGTCACCTTCAAATCACCCATTTAAAATACTTTGGTAGAGTCGCCACCTCTTTGCAAAGGACAAATTTGAATCATCTGAGATCTCTTCACCCCACTCTGACCTTCTTCAAAACTAGCAAACTTGCAACACACCCCAATAATAGGGTCTCATATAGATTCCTCTTTTGACTATGCTCTTAGTCATAGGATTCCCAACATCTTCTTCATCGTCACTGCAAGTCCACCTTTCTTATTTATCTTTCTCCAAATATGCACACCGGTACAATCAAAGAACTCAGAGTTGTCACTAACCACTTGTGATATAATATATCTTTTAGGAGGTTCTACTTCTTGGAGAATATTACAATGACATATAGAAACAAACCCTGACTCACTTTATAAGTAAGAGGAATGCTTATTTATATCACATGACTCTATAAAAACCAAATTTTATTGATGAATCTTGGAATGATTCAACAAAGGAAACTTGTTGAAGTTGTTAAATTGTGTCTCCCCAATAGAGTCTTCAATTTTGTTAGTGACTCTTGGATAGGTTAAACTCCATCTCAATATTGGATTTGACTTATTTATACCAGAGTTTCCCTGATAAGGTCTACAAGGCCTTTCTATTCTAGTTCCCCATTAGAATCACCAATTTGTTGGATATTTTTCTTGCAATCTCCTTTACTCAATGAGATTCATAGACCAGGTTGTAGGATTGAAGACCTAGGACACAAACTCAAAACCCTCAGCAGAAAGGAGAGAAGAGAAAGCCAACATTAACAAGGTTTAAAGACATTCTACACTTTGAGCTCCACATCACCCAGGCAGGTATACCTAATCTACACACATAACCATTTATAATAAAAATTAGCTTAAAGATATATAATGGTGGAATAACTTTCAAACCTATACGTAAGATGTACCTCAACATTTTTACCAAATCTTATGCAGTATCCCACTTTCATAAAGTATGTTTGAAAACCAGACCTACTGTAACTTCCTCCTATAAACATGAAGGGAAAATATTTTCTTTGATGTATTTGATTAATGAATCTCTAAAATACCCTAGATCCCACATAGACCAGTGCCTTATCCAATAGGAAATAGAGTCGAGCACAACACTGCAAAAGGAAGATTATGAACAAAGAAACAAGCACAACCTAATATGTTTAATGCCTTACATCAAACATACCATGTCACTCAGGTTATACTTATGGACCCACCAGTGTGTTCAAATATGAAACTACGTATTCAAAGTATCTAACCCTCCCCTTGAAAAAGACCCTAGAATAGACAATACATTAATCAGCTTCCACTGAAAGACAATCATTATGCAATCACGAAGTTGAACAGTGCATTGTACCTAAGTTATTGTAAGTGGTACATTATCGGTTTTACTTGACACCCTAGAAGTTTTTGGTTTACATTATTGATGAACCATGTATCCGAAAAGGAATCCTATAGAACTGGCGAGTACAATGGGTGGGTACCCATGTATCTTGGTAGATGGATTTCTTTTTATATGGACTCAATAATCAATTTTGATGCAGGTAAAGAAAAAGAAAAAAAAGAAAGATAATGGTTTCCCACAATGATTATTTGTGGTCATTAGAACCACTTTGGTTCATGGTCATCCTTAAACCACTTTCTTATTTAATGTGTGAGGTTTGTGGTGAGCTAAAACCACTTGAGTACAAAGTTTCTAGTGACTGAAAAAGTACTTCAAACTTGCACATTGGTTAGGGGTAATCCATGAAAACCCAACAATGATTGGGGAAACACTATGAAGAATTTGATAAGTAATTGTAAATGGGTATCTAACAAGGCTATAAGCCAGGACGCATCACTTCTAGATTATGGGGGGATATCTAAGACAATTCAATGATTAATTTATGGGGGGATTTTGGTACAATTAAATTAATCACCATCCAACTACTTCTGTCGACACATGAAGTTTCTAGAGAAACCATGAAATTCTCTATCCATCTAGACCTTTCTTCCAACCAATAATTCACCATCATTCTAGATGGGTATTTTCCTCCAGAAATTTCTAAAGTCCTCTATAAAAAGAGGGAGATGTAATCGATACATCAAGGGGGAAATGGAAATAGTTCTATCTTAATTGTGTTTGTGCTTGTGGATTTAATCCATCCTCCTCTTCAACATTATGTAATCCAAAATTTTAATGCTTTGATTTAATAGAATGCATTTTTTTTAGAGGATGCTATAAGTTAGCGCAATTTCTTCTGATTAAAAATAAAACTACTCATATAAGTTGTTTTTCATAAGATGAGACATTTAAAACTAAAACCGTTGAAAAAAAACTCGTAAGAGATTTTGAATGAATGTTTTATCTGATACTCTCTCATCTTTCATTATGAAAAAAAACCATACTTTTCAAATGAACAATATTTCACATGTAAAGTTATATATCATGTTAGCATCTATAGTGTTTTGAAGATATGGTAAAAAGAAAAAAATGTATGACATGCTAATGAAGATGGAGAGATAAAAATGAATCCCTTCGATGTAACTACTGCACCCTAGCTTCTTCCTCCTCCACCTCAGATTGCTCAAAATAGATCTTCTCCTATGGATTTTCTATTTTTCAGCTCAGCATTGAGATGTATCAGAATTCATTCTTTGTCCTATTTTAGTTAAGGCCTTCATTTTAGCATATTCATTTTTATTGAATTTGACTCTCTTATAAGATTGTTGGACTTTGGCTTATTAGTACATAGATGTTCAATGATTATAAATTTGGTTGCAATTTTATTTCTCGAAGTACTAATTGAATGCAACAAGCGATAATTCAATATCTTGTGAATCATTATTCATAAAATTTGATGTATTTATAAAATCCTATAAATTGTAAAGGCCACCTCATTTTGTACTCATCTTTTCTACTTTTATCTCTATTACATTATTGTTGAACAAATTTCAATCACGAAGAAATATATTGACCCAAACTATCAATCATAAATTATGTCTATTCTGCATTTTTTCATTTATTAGTTTAGGTAATTGTGGTTGTCTAATTTTGCTGGTAGAGTTTCAAATTGTGCTTTTTCCTAGCGTGCATGGGCATATCTAGAAATTCTACCACTCTTTTAAAAAATAGATATTGTTTGATATTTTACATAAATATTAAAAAATTAAGTATGCTAATAAAATATTAGTCTTTTATTTAAATGAGAAAAATAATCTTTTAAATATTTTATTGTATTGAAATTAAAATTATATTTATTTTATATTTTTTGATTAAGATGGAGGGGAAAGGGCTCTAAACCTGGATAAAAACATCACAACATTACAGAAAACACCAAAGATGTAGACTTTGGGCCATTACAGCCAAAGCCGCCAAAGCCATCACAAAGAAAAATAATAAAAAACCACCTGAAAAGTTCTATCGCCTAGAACTACACTATTTAATGTACTATTCATGTCTATATGACTAGTTAGCAACATTTGTCAATAACAAAAGAAGCCTCTGTGATAGAGGAGCATCAACACATTGTCCCATTTATAATTATCACTACATAAAATAGTAGCATCAAAAAGTTTAACCATAAGAATGTCAATCTTAACACAAAACCATCTGTAGCATAACAAAAATATAAATAGAATCACTTAAAGCTTATAGCTTCCCAATCCTTTGAGAGGCAGTTGCGATCGTTCTTCCATTAATCAAGATTAGCTTCCTCAAGTTCCTCTTCCCTGTTCTCATGCTTGTTAATCTCCTTGGTGCTTTTCCTTAATATTTATTTTAAAGTTAGGAAATTTGTGTAAAATACTTATGCCATTACCATAAAAAATATATAAGATATAATTTAGATTAAAATATAATAATATTCCTTTAGCACACGCTTATATGGCCTCCATCCTTTCTTAAGATTTGTCATGGATGTTTACAATTTGTATAAGTTTTACCTCAATAGTCAGAGAAAGTTTCTAGCCAATCCCATAATGTGAGATACAAATAATTTAGCCATTTGGTTTATTTATCAGTCTCAAACTCTAGTCAATATCATTGATAATGCATTGTAAATGTAGGAATCCAAGCAATGAGAATGCAATAAAGTGTCTCCTACCAGATCACCTTATTGGTCATGTCATAGTCTTTGTTGATGTCCATTTATTTTAAAGGAGAAGTTGCACCAATGAATGCTATCATTGTCTCATTTGTATTGTTTCTGCAAAACAAAAGATGATGAACATGACAACCAATAATATTCATGTTTAAACTCATAGAATATGAAACTCTATGGACTTCTTGATTTGGAAAGAGGTATCTTTAGTTGAATCTAAATATACAATTTATTGAGATAATATGTCTTTAATGATAATTTTATTAATCTATTATTTATAAAACCTGGAAGCTTTGCTCTTCTATTCAGATTAATTCAATTGGAGCTTCAGGGGGAATGGTTATTTTATGGAAACACTCAAAAGTTTGAGTGTTAGTGGTATATACTAATGCTAATTGGATATTAATAGAAGTTTCCAAATTTGATCTATCATTTTTTTCTCAATGTTCATGGTCCCTCACTCATGGTGAGAAAAAATGGGCTTTAGGATTCTTTATCAAAGGTTATTCATAGTTTGGGTTAGGCAAACATTATACTAGCAGGATATTTCAATGTAACACTGCACCCTGATTATAATATTGAGGGTATAATTCCCACCCCAAAGGTTACCCAAGATTTCAGCGACTCTGTGTCTTCAAATGGATTATTTCATCAAGCATCCCTATCAATGGGAGAGTTAAATGGACAAATCATAGAAAATGTTTCTTTCATATATTGGAGTATGATTAGATAATTTTTAGTCAACCCACAATGGATTTTAGACAATTTTTAGTCAACCCACAATGGATCTTGCAATACTATTTATCCCTCTATCCTCAAATGTAGTTAAATCAAGATCTAGTTTCAAATTGGAGAGAATGTGGCTTAGAGATCCTTCTTTTCTTCCATTGCTTAAGCATTGTTGGTCTTATGCTCCTTTTGTATTTAGATCTTGAATATTTCAATTGGATAGAAAATATAAGTATAAGAAAGGGAAAATTAAACATTGGAATTCCTTTTTTTTAAGAATATTTTTCAATAGAAGAGGTTGTTACAACAACAACTTTCTAATATAAATGATCACATTATTCATCATAGTTTCTCATCGAATACTTAAGAGTTGCATAAGTTGTCATTGGAGTTGGATGAAGTTTTAGCCAGAGAAGAAATATATTAGAGGCAATCCTTCCTTTCATTCAAGATCAAAAGAAAGCTTTACAACAAATTCTAAGGCAACGGATAATTATTCCATCATTAAAATATGATCACCTTATTTGGGCTCCTAGTTTTTCTTGTCAGTACATGGTGAGAAGAGGTTTCCAATCATTGAGAAATGTAGATACTCTAGTTAAACCAAGAGCCTTTTATTTTTATTGGCATGAAGTTGTTTTACCTAAGGCATGTGGTTTCTCATGGTTGGCCCCCCTAAATGATAGGATTATTTTAGGTTCTCAACTAGAAAATATAGGTATATCTTAGGTACTTCCATGTTTTCTTTGTAACTAACACCCTGAGACTACAAATCATTTGTTTCTTCAGTGTGTGTTTGCTCAAGCCTGTTGGGAGTGGCTTCAAGGTGAACTAGGATGACATGGTCCACTTCCAACTACATATGTAGATCTCTTAGAGGAAAGACCTTTGTTGAACAAGTATTTTTTTTTCGCAATCATATGAAATATTTCTCCTATTATCTTAGCCAAAAGTTTGTGGTTGGAAAGAAATAAGAGATTTTTTAAAAAACAAGAAATTTCAGTCCAAAATGTCTCGGAGAAAATAGAAATGTGCATCTCTAAACATATGAGGGTATATACTTCAAGGTTGAAATCATTATCTTTAGTGTTCTCAAGTTTTGATTCCAAGGTGTTGTCCAAATGGCCTTTATTTCATTTCTATTTTAGGGTACTCTAGTGAGAAATACTCTGTCTCAGTCTATTAGGGATTTTATTAAGTGGCTTCCTCCTAAAGATAATTTTTCTTTAAATATTAAATTTTGATGGATCGTCAAGGGGTAACCCAGGTAAATTAGGTGTAGGATGTATTGTTAGAGATTAGATTGGTAAGGTGGTAGTGAGACAAGCTAGTTTCATCACATATGGGATTAATAATGTAGCTGAAGCAAGTACCCTTTTAATGGGCATTTGAATGTTGTTGCACTATAATGTCTCCTAAATTCATATAGAAGGAGTCTCCGAGGTCATTACCTCTTCTGTAGCATCCAAAAGAGTAGTCAACTAACAATTGCATTATATTCTATTAGCAGTATGGAAATTGCTTCCATTTTTTTCAAACTTTAAGGTATCTCACTATTATAGGGAAGCAAACCACATGACCAATTTTTTTTTTTGGCTAATTTACATCAGACTTTGAGTTAGTAGGGAGAACAAGATAGAGCACAAATTTAAACATTTTTGTGTTAGGGAAGTCTCCATTGCTAAATTTTAATTTCCCCCAATTTGATGACTATGAAGTTGTGTATATTTCTTTTTGGCCATTCCTAAAAGTTTTTTTAGGGTGAGGTGGATGGAATGCAGTTTTATTTTCTATTTTGGCTGACGTGGGTTAAGTAAATGATTGGTTGATTTCCAAATATGACCTCTTCATTATGGGATCTTTGGGAAAGTGTTATTAAATTTACCAAATTTCTTTCATAATCATGATCAATCCTGTCTATTTAGCTTTAAATATGACAGGTGGTCCTTTTTATCTCCACGTAGCCAGATGAAAGTACTTCTTAGTTGTTGGATATATGACATGTGTATCTTTGCATGTGTGATTTGAAATGCTTCAAGAATTTCCTTAACTACTTTAGTCCCATCACAAGTGGATAAAATCTTTGTTAATCTCCATTTGAGCCTTTTAAAGATTGCCTCCTCCTCCCCTCCTTGACATTAGTTGTAGCCAAGATTGGAAGAAAGACAGGTTGCTGATGAAAAATTTCAAGTTGGCCATTCTCATCCCATCATGCATGAAATTGGAGAATCATCCAATTTGTCAGGTAATTGTTCTCTTTTGTACTCGTCCCCAGGCTTGAGCATTTAGGGTTTTAAATTTTGGTTTTTTGGGTGATTTCTTCCTTCTGGATATCAAAGAGACTCGTATTTTGGAAGCTTGTTTTATCATAAATTTTTTCTGTTCCAGATTGGTTGATAGATAAAATATTGATTTTATATAGTAGTGTTTGCAGTTGCATTTTGATTTTGCTCTTCAACTGCTTTCATTCTTAGCTACTCTATGAGCCTTTTTGGTGTTTTGGGGTACTGTGATAGTCTATTTTTTAGGTTTAATCTATTATGTCCTATTTTAAAATTTGGGCCATCACTGTAATCCTCTATTGTAACTTCTTTATATATTAATAAAACATTCCGGGTGTATGCCTTTTACCGTTAAAAAAAACTATTAGAATATGATTAAGTTGGCGATTGAGAAGTTATGCAATTAAAAAGCATTCATGTGAATGAGACTGGTTACCAACAGATTAATTAATGTCACAACCCACTTTTCGATTACAAGTTTTAAATTTATTGGACGATAGTTAACTAAGTTTTGCATGCGATTTGCATGGCGAGTTATGTGGATCATCTTTTTTGGTTTAAACGTGGGGAAAGATTTGAGGTGATGGGCAGTTTAATTCTGAGAAAAACAAGGGAGTTGATGGCAGTGGAAGAGGGAGGAGAAGAGAACATTGGGGGAAGCTTAAGGGAACGGGGGAGTAGAATTGAAGGGAGTGTTGGAGGGTTGATAACAGCTCCAGAGTTTCGTTAATGGAAGCAATCGATCCAATTTACTCTATGCTTAACTAAATTTCAATCTTTGGAAGCCCCTGCGAATCTGAAACGATTTCGGTAGCTTCATGTTGATGCTCTATTTGTCTAAAATAGTTTAGTTTAGCTCAAGATTTTGCCAATAATTGTCGGATGCGAACCCCACTTGAAAAGTTTGTAGACCTCAGCTGATCTGTATCAGCATAGCTGATTTTATGGTCGCAGGGTCGGAGTCTGTTAAATATACCGAGACCCTAAAACCCTGATGGAATTCAAGGTTTTGATTCTTTATGGTAGGGTAAATATATTTTTGTTTTGAGCTGAAATTTAATTAGCAGTAGTGAGGTAAAGATGGGGAGGAGGAAAACCTGTGGCTTAGCTGCGGTGGTTTTATATGTTTTTTTCTCAGTCATGGCTCTGGCTGTGGGAAAATTTGTAGTGGAGAAGAACAGCTTGGGAGTTACTTCACCAGATTCTATAAAGGGCACGGGACTTAAACGAAATACCAAAAATTTCTATTAGAAAAATGACAGGATGTTTGATTTCAGGGTTTGTTTTATGTTGTCTTTCTAAAAATTAGTTTTGTGATTAGACCAACCTTGGTTGCTAGAAAAATAAATCTTTTAAATGTGTAAATGAAGTCATAACTTTTGTAGGTTTTATATTGAATATTTATTGAAAAAATCAGAATGTTATAGAAATCTCTTAAGTCCTGTTGATTTGGAAACATAGATATGTAGGGGAGAATTATGACGGGGGATAAATTATCTTTTTTATTATGTTAATAAAACTTAGCGAAATTTATTTATATTATTCCAAATCAAATATTTTATAAGCTTGCTTAGAAAATAATTTGAACCTTGTAAGGATGTTAAGATTCTTGCTACTTGCTTTTGTCTGTTATTGGCTGTAGGTACTTGGGTGAAACAACTTGGTTGTTTGTTTTGATGCTTCCTAGAGCATATTTTGAATATAGGAAAAAGAAATTATTGTTCATAGTTGATTTTGAAAGGAAATTTTATTGAAGATGTAATCCTTCTTAGAATAAGTTGAACTTAGGAGAAACAAGGAACGACAAATTATTATCAAGAGGAATTAGTCTATTGATGCTCATGATATTAGTAGAGTAGGGACCATTAAGAATTATGAAGTATGTTGGAATTAGCAAACACTTTTATCATCATCGATACCCTATATGGTAAGATTCGTTGGAAGAATAAACTTTTTATATTAGAAAAGGGTGTGATCCAAAATTTTATTTAAATATCCTTGAGAGGTAGGGTATTGAGGGTGACTTTAGTTACCATGTTTGTCTTCATAAATAACCTAGGGATTTATTTATCTCATTTCATATTGTTTAAATTTTGATTGTGTAATTCTCATATTAAATATACTGAATATAGGGTTGGGTGTAATGAATAAGGTCTGAGATATCATTAGCACTCCCAAGGGTTCACTTATTATGTCATGGTTGAAGATACAAATGCTCACTTATAATCATTGATTATGTGTTGGATTTCCTAAAATATTGTTCTTGAGTGTGATTGGTGTTTGGGGTATTAGTGATTGCATAGACTGTTGAACTTCCATGAATACCTTGAAGTGAAGTATATATATTTTTAACCTTTTTATGCATTCTTTACTTCTCTCCAAGAGCTATTATGAAACCAAGTTATGCTTACCATTTAAACTGAATAGATATTGGCGAAACTTTGAAATTGACATGTTTTGGTAGTTAAGGGAAGAATTTTACTTTACTTCATTATCTATGTTGAATACACCCATGGAACATGTTGTACTATGCATTAAGTAAGAATCTTGCACAACATTATCTATAC
The DNA here is from genome assembly GCA_018584345.1 of Thuja plicata. Classification (NCBI taxonomy): domain Eukaryota; kingdom Viridiplantae; phylum Streptophyta; class Pinopsida; order Cupressales; family Cupressaceae; genus Thuja; species Thuja plicata. Next base: position 13,514,856 of record MU224951.1, on the reverse strand, counting down.
TTGTCAAATGGAATCAGTTGTATTTTTGAAATGCTTTTGGAAGTCCATATTGTGTATATTGTAACTTGAATATGGTTGTCTTTTTTTTTGTAGCACAATTCCATTACTTTAGTCAGTTTGACTTTGTTAGACTATTTCTAGCTAGGCTGGGTATCTTTCATGTTAGGAAAGACTTCAGGGAAGCATAACTACTTTGTGGTAGGCTGGAAACGCACTCCCACAATATTCTTACCTTGATGTAGCCTCTAGAGCTCCTGTCAGAAAGGTATTTATATATAGCATGTTATGGTTCTTTATATCGACCATTGGTCTATTGTATTGATAATTTTATCTCTCATGATAGTTATTGGATGACTTGCAAATCTCTATTTCCTTGTGAGAAAAGTTCATGGATGGTTTGTTGCACTTTGACAATTGGCCAAATTCTCTCTTTTGTAATTGTTATTTCGACAAGTTGGTCAATTTTTGTTAATATCTTTAATGTATTATGTCATGTGATGTATTTGGGAGTTTTCAAGAGTTGGTCGACACTCTTCTTGATTATGGACTCCCGTGTTGCTTAATCTAGTTGATAGGTTGGTCGAATGTTGTTCAGGTTTATCACATTATTTTTACAGAAATAGATTTTTTCTTGTCGATGTGTGGAATCGACATTTGACTTAGTTGACCGACTCCCTTGTTTTTCTAGTTTATTGCTGATGTGGCTTTTATGTCAGAAGTTCAGTTCTTACATATGGTATTAGAGCTCTGGGTTCCACTCTAGGGCCTTGAGTTTTATATGCTTAGTTGTGACCCTTAGTCACACAAAGTGTCAGTCAAGTAATGCTCATACCATGAACGAAAGTGTTAGTTCATTGGGTACATGGTTGAGTCTCCCAGTTATGGTTACTCCTAACAAGCTAGGAAAGGATGTCTCTTGCTTTGATTTATAAAAGTGGAAATAGTCACTTTCAAGACTTTACCTATTTTTTGTGAGGCTACTTATTTGTCATTGCTTACTTTTAAAACTGTAAATGTAATGTTTTTGAAATTCTTGGTAAATTATGTACCTCAAATTGATGTGATTTCATTTCCATATGAAATTGAATAACTTATAATGAGTGAGAAACTGCAAAATATATTGGGTGTGAGTGATGCTCTTAAGTTAAATATCTATTTCTTTGCATGTGTGAAGCAAGAAAGAAAGTAAATCACTTTGATTTAATTATGTAGTTAACTGATGATTAACGTTTTCACTGGGATAGGAGTGAAATGATCTTAGCAAGTTATGTATGAAAAGAAAATTCTTGTAAATTTAGTAACTGCATTTGCATGTTTCATCTTGCATTTCAAATTGCATGAGACCGAGAAAGGAAAAATGAAAGACTTAAAAAGTTTATGTTGTATGAACTAATAGAATGAACCATTACATAATGATGTAATTTATGAGATAATATATGTCAGGTGTATGGTCATGTTCTTTAGCACACCTTGGATGCAAGGTGTTTTGTAGCTTCTACTCCCGATTTGTGTCTAGTGATAGTCACTATGTATATGTGAACTAGTTTTTCAAATTTGGTTATGTTATTTTCTAGCTTGATGAACTTTGGAAGTGATGAAGGACTAGCTTGAATTTCAAGTTTTTCTTTTCACCATCTAGCCACCAAATCTTGTGTATTTGTAAAATGTGCTTCTTGTTCACACTTATTTCTATTGATTTTGCACATATTTGGGATTTTGCGTTGAAATTTGTAAACTTTGATTTTGAGTTTTCATATGATTTGGAGTTGGCTAGGATGTGTGTTCTTTTTTGCTTGTCTTGTGATGTGAAATGATGTTCTCTAGCATGTTTAGTGTGGAACATTGATAGAATGTATAGGGGACTAGATTGTGAAGAACATACCATTCTTATTCTTGCAATCATATTTTGTTTGGAATATTTTTTATCACTTATGAAATGTTAAAGAACAGTAGAATGAACATGGTTGTAAATAGTAATTATGTATTGCGTGAAATAATATACATTGATCTATATGCATTTGATGTAGGTTTTTTATGCTATGAGGAGCATTGCATGGATATCCTTGAGATGATAAAATCCATGACAAAAGTACAATTTATGACTCTATTATGATATTAGTAGCACATGAGTAATGATGCAAGAGACATTGTATGAAATTATACTCGAGGTGTTTTAACTTGATGTTCAACGAGTAGGTTGAAATTTCTTGATAATAATGGAATATAATTTTTTTTTTAATGATACACTATGGGTGTTCTTGACAGAATGGTCAACACCTCCTCCTCCTTGTGTATTATGCTTTATTTGATCAGATGGCTCAAATTATATGATTGCCTATGATGTATGTGATTGTTCATGATGAAAGACATGATTCTTGATTATTAGACTTGTTATGTGATTTCCACATATCTAATTGGTACATTATCATATGAAAATAAAATATATGATATGCATGGGTTGCATTATTTTACTTAATATATGAGATAATTGGAAAGCTTACCTTCCAGTGATGGGTGATGAATGCGGACGAAATAGGGAAGGGTGAAGTGATATTTTATTTTTCACTCTACCTGTAGTAGAAGTCTAGTATTAAAATGCTTTGGCCAAAGCTATTTTCAAATGGTTTCTTAAATATGTTGTGTATGTTTCATCTCCCTGCCACATCCGTGATTAGTTCTACTTAGACATATGTGGAAAGTAGTTAGTTTCATGATTGTACCAAATACCCCATGCCTTTTGTATTTTCTAGGTTGCAGGGTTGGGAATTTTGCGAGGGGGTAGAATCCCAAGGAACTGTAAGGCTTTGTGGTTGGAAGGAAAAGTGCCCTGAACCACACCCTAATCTTCAAATTCATAGATGGACAGATGTTTGATGGCTTAGGAGACAGACCAGAGCATGTAGATGGACAGTTGTCTAGTGGCATTCATGATGTTGTTTCATATAATTGTTACACATTATGTGTACATGATTACTTGTTTTGATTTTTTTGTTGATGAGTCTATAACAATTGACCGACTATGACTATGGAATCGACATTATAGAATTTTTAGCATGTTTTTCCTACGTGGCATTTTATTGTATTAGGTTCAGTCTTTACATTGTATTTTTCAAATGACACTCATGTATCGTGTTTCATGATTGTCGTTAATGGTCTTTCTTTTGATGTATACTCTTTATGTATGACATACTTGGTATATTTTATTTTATGTAATGATGAATTATCAAGATGTATTGGAATTCATATGCCTGGATTAAACAAAGTTACATAGTTGAAGATTATGTATGCTTAATCATGTTAAGATGTAACAATTGTTCACTCACATTGTCTTAGAAAGGAAGATATATGTGTAATGAGGAATGAGTTAAAATTTCTCTTGACATATTTTAGTGACAAGATGGGCATGAGGGCCTAGGTCACTTAAATGGAAAATGGATCCACTAATCTTTATAGGTGAATTGCGAGTATGGATGGATGTTTTCTCACTTAGTGAATACCACATGCTAGATGATATGTACAAATGATTTATTTTAAGTTATTTATGATCAAGTTGCGATCTAAAGTTAAGCTGAGTTAAGAAATTACAATGTTTAAATGATAATTTGTGTTTCTTGATATTAAAACTTGAAACATTTTCTCATCAAGATATTAACATTGTGAATGAACTAACAATACTATGAGTGTATATAGGAGTATGATAGGAAATTGATATGAAGTATCTATTGATGGGTTCAATTCCATGTGATTGTGAAGGTATGGTAAGTAAGCACAGATATGTGTGTGCTTTGTTTTGATTTTTTTTAAGGTATTATGCAACTTTATTCCTAAAAGCACAGAGATGGGAGAATGTTAGATTTGATTTTGCTTTTGATTATAATCATAATAACATGGAATTATATTTTGGCGTTGTTCCTGTAAATGTAGGGAATGACACTTCATAAAAAAGGGGGGAATATTATCGGAGATAGGTAGTCTAACCTTGTAAAACTAAGGTGTAGTAATGGAATTCACACACTCACATAGAAAATATTCTTGAAATGATTAGTAATATACGTTCTTACTTCAAATGGGTGTTTGTTTTCTTTTGGATGTGTGTTAGCATTGTCTTTGAAAATTTTTATTTCTTTAAGAGTGCATGTTAAATTTACTAGAATGATTTCCAAATGAGATTAGGTTTGATTTAAGAAAATAAAATTGAGTCTTCTTGATAATATGAGGGAATCTGAATGTGGGTACATGCTTTATATTGAACATTTGGAAAATAAAAGATTATTAATCATTTCAAGTGTGATTTTCTTAATTTTTCTTTGAATGTGATTACAAATTTGATCAAAGCATCAGGAAAAATGCATTGTTTAAGGGGGGAAGGATGTCACAACCCACTTTTCAATTACAATTTTTTAATTTATTAGACGATAGTTAACTAAGTTTTGCATGCAATTTGCATGGAGAATTATGTTGATCATATTTTTTGGTTTAAACATGGGAAAAGATTTGAGGTGATGGGCAGTTTAATTCTGAGAAAAAATAAGGGATTTGATGGCAGTAGAAGAGGGAAGAGAAGAGAACGTGGTGGGGAGTGGTTAAGGGAATGAGGGAGTAGAATTGAAGGGAGAGTGTTGGAGGGATGATAACAGCTCTGGGGTTTTGTTAATGGAAGCATTCAATCCAATTTACTCTATGCTTAACTAAATTTCAATATTTGGAAGCCCCTGTGAATCTGTGAGGATTTTGGAAGCTTCATGTTGATGCTCTGTTTGTCCAAAATAGTTTAGTTTAGCTCAAGATTTTTCAAATAATTGTCGGATGTGAACCTCACTGGAAACATTTTGTAGACCTAAACTGATCTGTATTGGTGTATCTGATTTTGCGGTCGCAAGTTCTGAATCTGTTAAACATACCGAGACCCTGATGGAATTTAGGGTTTCTATTCTTTATGGTGGGGTAAATTTTTTTTTTGAGACAAAATTTAATTAGCAGTAGTGAGGTAAAGATGGGGAGGAAGAAAATCTACGACTTAGCTGTGGTGCTTTTATATATTATTTTTCAGTCATGAAACTGGCAGTGGGAAAATTTTAGTGGAGAAGAGCAGTTTGGGACTTACTTCACTGGATTCTATAAAGGGCATGTATGAAAGTTTAATTGGAAATTTGGGATTCCTCTAGTGTAGCAGCACCCATAGGTTGTTTTGACAATCTAGTTAGTTAATTTGTGTGTGTGTTTCTTATAGAATTTTTGTTTTTAATAAGCTTGAGTCAATCTTAAGGTCATGTTGACCATAGCATAGGCGAGATAGGATGTGTTCAGTTTAAGTCTTAGGACCTTTTGGGAAGTGTAATTATGGCTAATAAGTTGTAAGCCTTCTAATTGGCACATGTGTCATGATGATTTCATTATGAGGTCAGTAGGGTCTAACATAGGTTAGAATAATATTTATACCCTTATTTGGGTCTTTGGTGAAGTTTAGTGAAGATTTGAAGAATTTTGGTATAGTTGACAAGAAATGGGAAAAAGTTATCAAAGTTGCATTTTGCAAGTTTGCAACTTTGCAATATTGCTCTGATAACATTTCTAAGAATTGGACAAATCATTGAAAAGATGCCCTAAGGGGTTGATAACTACTTCACCACACTATTTAAGATAAACCGTGACATTGTAGCAAGGTTGGACATTTAGTGTACAGACACAATTTTTGAGGAGCATTAATAGTTATGTGTTTTTGTGTGCAGTTTTAAAGTTCTTCATTATAGTAGGGTTTGAACGGATTAATTTTGGCATTGCAACTTGTGCATGATGTAGTGTAGTTTTTCTTTGTATTCTGTGTGGCATTAGATGGTATTTTTGTTTAGTTTTAATCATCCTTTGTAAATAGTTTGTAATCTATACTATTACTGGTCTGAACTAGGCAATTTGTAAAGAATAGAGTGCTAGCTCATTCTCCCACTGTAAAAATTGTATGGCCCTTTTGGATTAGTGACTAGACATGATGTGTGTACATATGGAAGGAGTTTGGGCACTAGAAAGCAAGTTGGTGATTTTTCCAGTGATGTCCTAGGCAAGCCAAAGAAGCATGGTTAGGGATCACAGTGAGTTGCAAAAGCATTAAGAGGGATTGAATGTATTGGTTTCTTCAATCAGATCATGTGGAGAGGAGGATATGTGTGTGAAGAAGCTCCATGTACAAGGAGAAGTTCTGGTGAGGAGTTCTTCATGGTGAAAGAACAAGCCCTTATGGTTGTTCTTTGTAATTTGGGAAACCCTTGATTTTAGGCTTGATTATAACAACCAACTATACGGACAATTTGGGGAAGTAAAACCTAATAAATCTTAAAGGTCTTCAAAAAGGTGTCAAGATCTGAACCTAGTTTTCCACCTTTTTGAGAAAGTTTTGAAGTTATGTGCAAAAAGGTGTGTAATTAGGCCTAATTCCTTGTAGCACTCTGTTTTGTGCAAATTCAAGCAAGTTCTGGAAATTGGTAAGGATTTCATTACAACTTTGTGGTGTTAGGAATTTTTATGAGTCAAATTCCCTAGGAAAGAACCTTCCTCTCCACTTTTGATTGATTTTGATCATGTGTGAATATTTGATGTTTGGGATGCAAGAAGACATCCATGGAAAATGTTAGTGATTGGATTGATTTCATTGTTGGTGTGGATAAGTTGAATAGGTGAATGATTAGGAAAGGAATCCTTGAGAGTTAGGGTTTGTGAAGGAACCTAATAGGATAGAGAAGTGGTCTAGAGAAGACCCTAGGAGAAGGTAAGGTTAGAGAGAAAAACTTGTCCTTATATCAGAGTGGTATTAGAGAAAGTTAAAGATTTGGGATTCAGTGTATGTCTCTATATACTAGTGAATCAGTAGGGGAGATTAGTATGGTGACTAATGCAGAGTTAGCTAAGGAGATGTGTTAGAAAAAGGAGAAAAATAGACTCCTTGAAGAATCGCTAGATGAAATGAGAGTAAAACTACAAGAAGTTATTGATGGAGCCATAGATAAAAGGAAATGAAGGTGAAAGTAGTGACATAGGTAAAAGGAATATTGATGAGGAAGATATCATCCATAAACAAGACCCTCCATTGAATAAAGAACCATTATTGAAAGCCATCAAGGCACTACGTGGAAAGGCATTAGAAGGTGTACCACTATTTAGTGGGAAAATGGATATTGAGGCAGTGATGGAGTGGATTGAGGGGATGAAAAACCATTTTGAGTGTGAAGGTGTTACAGAGGCACAAAAGTGCAAGGTTGCAAAGTCAAGGCTAAGAGGATCAACATTGACATGGTGGAAGTACCTGCAAGATGAAAGAGTCAGAATGGGTAAAAAACCTATAGCTAACTAGAAAGCCATGGTGACTAAAGTGAAATAAAATTATCTGCCAGAAGACTATGAAATACAACTTTAGAAAGAGACAAGGTCTGAAGCAAAAAGGTTTGGATGTGGCCTCTTATATAGAGGAGTTTCAAAAGTTATGTCTCAGGTCCAAGATTCAAGAAGAGGAACCTATCAAAGTAGCAAGATACTTGGGTGGTCTAAAATGGAACATCCAAGAAGAGATAAGTTTGTGGACCCCAACAACTATTCAGAAGTACAACCAATTAGCTCTTAAGGTGGAAGAAAGGAACAAGAAGAAAAGATACTCTAATGTTAGAGGAAGAGGCAGAGGAAGAGGCCAAGGAGGTCATAGAGGTAGTTATCAAGGTAGAGGTAATGAACAAAGAAACCAAGGAGAGTCCAAGTTGATAGAGCATGGTAGTGAAACTACTCTAGGAGGAGGTTATACCAGAGGTAGAGGTACTCAAGGAGGCTCTAGTAGAGGAAGGGGTTTAGGTAGAAGAAACTCATACTTTGCAAGTATGAAATGTTATAACTATGGTCAATTAGGTCATCTGGCCTATAGATTCCCTGATGAGCCTACTTCATCAAACAATGGCAAAAGGATTGCATATGCTCATGAAGACACAATAAGTGTCAAGATACCTAAGGTTGATCACATTGAGTCAGAGATGGGAGAAAACCTAATGTTCAGAAGAGTTTTTATTATACAGCCAATGAAGGATGAAGCCAAGAATAGGAGAGATTTGTTTAGGGTTAGATGTAAAATTCTTGGCAAACTTTACGAAGTTATTGTGGATTCGGGCTCCATAGACAATATCATATCAGAGGAAGTTGTAATCAAACTTAAATTGGAAAAGATACCACATGTCAATCCATACAAAGTGACATGGTTGAAAATGGGCAACGTGTGTTGGTGAATGAGCAAAATGGGGTGGAGTTATCTATTGTAGGGTATAAGGACAAATTTTTTTGTGATGTGTTGCCTATGGATGCATGCCATCTTCTATTGGGTAGGCCTTGGAAATATGATAGGGTTGTAGTGTATGATGAAAAGGATAATTCCATATCTTTCAAGAAATATAGCGAAACTTTTAAAACCAAGTCCTTATTTGAAGAAGATGAGCCAGAGTCCAAGACCCTTAGTTTTTTATTGAGTATTAGAAAGGATTTCATCAATGCCCTTAAAGATGAAGGAAGTGAAGGGTGTGCCATCTTACTCAAGCCTAAGGATGAAGAGAATCCTAAACAAGAACCTTTGCCATCATAAATCATAGATTTACTTGAGAAGTACAAAGATATAGTCAGTGATGGTACCCCTGCAACTTTACCTCCTAGAAGAGTGATAAGTCATCAAATTGACTTTGTACATGGTGCATCCTTTCCAAATAAGGCATCTTATAAGCTTACTCGAGATCAGAACCTAGAAGTGGCTAGACAAGTACAGGAGCTATTAGACCAAGGACTAATAAAGAAGAGCATCATCCCATGTGTCGTACCTATGGTCTTAACATAGAAGAAAGGTGGTAAGTGAGAATTTGTGCTAAATCTAGGGCTATTAATAGGATTACAATTAGATACAGATTTCCTATTCCTAGAATTGAGGATTTTATGGAGTGTCTTGGAGGGGCAAAGTACTTCACTAAATTGGACCTCAAAAGTGGGTACCACCAGATTAGAATCAAAGATGGGGATGAATGGAAGACATCTTTTAAGACTACTAAAGGGTTGTATGAGTTGAGAGTTATTCCATTTGTCCTTTAAAATTCCCCTAGCACATTCATGAGGATCATGAATGAATTGCTTAAGGATTTCACACAGATATTTGTGGTAGTGTATTTAGATTATATACTCATCATCAACAAGAAAACATAGGAGAATTTGAAGTATATGGAGATGGTAGTCAAAATGTTGCAAGAGGAGAAGTTATCCATAAATCTAGAGAAGTGTGAGTTCTTTAAGAAAGAGCTTGTGTATTTGGGGTTTGTAGTATCTCAAGGGTCATTGAAGATGGACCCAAGCATGGTGGAAGCTATTCTAAATTGGCCTACACCAACCATAGGGACAAAGGCAAGGAGCTTTCATGGGTTAGATCAGTTTTATAGAAAGTTTATAAGATATTTCAGTGGAATTTTGACACCATCAAGGGTGGTCGAAAGAATAAGTTTAGGTGGACCTTTGAAGCTCATGGAAAGCATTTGAAAAGTTGAAGGAGCAAGTAGAAACACAACCTATCTTTAGATTGCCTATTTTTGATCACCTGTTTACTTTGGAGTGTGATGCAAGTGGGATGATAGTAGGGTGTGTATTAAATCAAGAAGGTAGATCAATAACCTTCTTCAATGAGAAGTTAAATGAAGCCAAGAATAAATATTCTTCTTATGAATTGGAATTGTATGCCTTAGTTTAGTCTCTTAGGAAGTGGAGACATTACTTGCTACCAAAAGAATTTGTAGTGTTTACTCAGAACTAGACCCCTAGCTATATAAATGCACAAGAAAATCTAAGTAATAGACACCTAAAGTGGATGAAATACCTTCAAGCATTCACATTCACAATAAAGCACAAGAAAGGACAGTTGAACAAGGTTGCAAATGCACTAAGTAGGAGGATGCTAACCATTCAAGAAGTTAAATTGAAAAGAATTGGTATAGAGAGTTTCAAGGACCTATATAGGGATGATGAACACTTTGGTGAAGCCTACAAGGTATGTTCTAATTTTTAGAATCACTTTAATAGTCAGTTTTGTGATTTTACCATGCAAAGTGGGTTGTTGTTTAGGGGAAACCAGTTGTGTGTTCCTAAGGGTTCAATGAGAGAGAATATCATTCAAGAGAAACATAATGGTAGCTTGAGTGGCCATTTTGGTGTGAAAAAAACCATAGAGTTAGTACAAAGGTTTAACCATTGGCCAAAGTTGGTAAGAGATGTGACCAAATATGTTGAGAAATGTGTAGTGTGCATGAAAGAAAAAGGAGGAGCTAGCAATGCAGGTTTCTAATAGACCATCCAAGTGTGTTAGCATGAATTTCATTGTTGACAATCCCTAATAGACCATCCAAGTGTGTTAGCATGGATTTCATTGTAGGGATACCTAAGACAAAACATGGACATGATAGTATCTAGGTTGTGGTACACAAAATTAGCAAAATGGGTCATTTTATCCCTTGTAGAACTACTCATGATGCTAGTAATATTGCTCATTTGTTTTTTAAGGAGATTGTAAGAATCCATGGACTACCTCTCAGTATTGTATTAGATAGGGATGTTAAGTTCATGAGCCATTTTTGTAAAACACTATGGAGTAGATTGAGTACTAACCTATCATTTGGTTCATCTTACCACCCTCATACTGATGGCTAAACTAAGGTGGTTAACAAAGTGTTTGGTAACTTGTTAAGGTGCCTAAATAAGGAATATGGAAAGACATGGGATGTGATCATTTCCAAAGCAGAATATCCATATAATGACAGTGTGAATAGAACAACAAGTAGGATCCCATTTGAAGTTGTTTATGGGATACACCCAAGGGGTGTATGTGAGCTTAGAGACCTTGGAGCCATGGAATACAGGAGTGCTCATGCTGAAGACTTCACTCAAACCATGAAGGAGATTCAAGAGCGGGTAAAGAAGACCATATTGGAGTCTATCCAAAAGTTGAAGGCTAAAGTGGATGAGAAGAGAAAGGATGTTCAATTTGAGATAGGTGATTATATCATGGTAAATTTGAACAAATCTAGGTTGCAGAATGGAGTGCCTACCAAGCTCCAGATGAAGAGAGTGAGACCTTGCAAAATGTTAGCCAAGTATGGGGATAATACCTATAAAGTGGATCTACCTCATGAATTGAGCATCTCACCTATTTTCAAAGTAGAAGACTTGATAAATTTTAAAGGACCCTTAACTAAGATAGATGTGAATGGAGAGGAGGTTGGCAAAGATGTAGAGACTGATGTTTTACCTCCCAAGGTGCAGGCGGAAGCAGATAAGGTATTGGATTCAAGGTTCAAGAAGACCACTAGAAACAAGGTGTACATGGAACACCTCATCAAGTGGAAGCATAAGCCAGAGTCAAAGGCAACATGGGTTGCAGCTACAGATTTCAAGAAGTTTGGGATTTCTGAAGACATCTTATCCATAGGAGTGACTTGAATTTCCCTTGTGGGGGAGTATGGTGCAGGAGAACCCATAGGTTGTTTTGGAAATCTAGTTAGTTGAGTTTTTTGTGCGCCTCATGTAATTTTTTTTGTAATAAGCTTGAGTAAAGCTTAAGGTCATGTTGACCATAGCATAGGTCAGATAGAATGTGTTTATTTTGAGTCTTAGGACCTTTTGGGAAGTGCAATTAGGGCTAGTAATTTGTAAGCCTTCTAATTGGCACATGTGTCATGATGATGTCATAATGAGGTCAGTAGGGTCTAAGGTAGGTTAGAATCTTATTTCTACCCTTATTTGGGTCTTTGGTTAAGCTTAGTGAATATTTGAAGCATTTTGGTATAGTTGACAAGAAATGGGAAAAAGTTGTCAAAGTTGCATTTTGCAAGTCTGCAACTTTGCAATGTTGCTCCAACAACATTTGCAAGAATTGAAAAAATCATTCAAAAAATGCCCTAAAGGTTGATAAATGCTTCACCACCCTATTTAAGAGAAACCTTGACCTTGTAGCAAGGTTAGACATTTAGTGTATGGACACAATTTTTGACAAGCATTAATAGTTATGTGTTTTTGTGTGCAATTTTGAATTTATTGATTACAGTAGGGTTTGAATGGATTAATTTTGCATCTATAAATCATGCATGATGTAGTTTAGTTTTTCATTGAATTCTGTGTGGCATTAGATATTATTTTTGTTTATTTTTAAGCATTCTTTGTAAATAGTTTGTAATCTATACTCTTACTGGTCTGAACCAGGCAGTTTGCAAAGAATGGAGTGCTAGATCATTCTCCCAATGTAAAAATTGTATGGCCCTTTGGGATCAGTGACTAGACTCCATGTGTGTACATGTGGTAGGAGTTTGGGCCCTGGAAAGAAAGTTGGTGATTTTTGCAGTGATGCCCTAGGCAATCTAGAGAAGCATGGTTAGGGATCACAATGAGTTGCCAAATAATTAAGAGGGATTGAATGCATTGGTTGCTTCAATTAGATCATGTGGAGAGGAGAATATGTGTGTGAATAAGCTCCATGTACAAGGAGAAGTTATGGTGAGGAGTTCTTCATGGTGAAAGAACAAACCCTTATGGTTGTTCTCTGTAATTTGAGAAACCCTTGATTTTAGGCTTGATTATAGAAACCCATTGTACGGATAGTTTCGGGAAGTAAAACCTACTAAATTTTAAAGGTCTTCCAAAAGGGTGTCAGGATCTGAACCTATTTTTTGACCTTGTTGAGAAATTTTTGAAGTTATGTGCAAAAAGGTGTGTAATTAGGCCTAATTCCTTGTAGCCTTGTTTTGTGCAAATTCAAGCAAGTTCTTGAATTGATAAGGATTTCATTACAGCTTTGTGGTGTTAGGTATTTTCATGAGTCAAATTCCCTAGGAAAGAGCCTTCCTCTCCATTTTTGATTGAGTCTGATCATGTGTGAATATTTGATGTTTGGGATGCAAGAAGACATCCATGGAGAATGTTAGTGATTTAATTAATTTCATTATTTGTGTGGACAAGTTAAATAGGTGAATGATTAAGAAAGGAATCCTAGAGAGTTAGGGTTTGTGAAGGACAATAATAGGCTAGAGAAGTCTCCTAGAGAAGACCCTAGGAAAAGATAGGGTTAGAGAGAAAGACTTGTCCTTACATCATCCTCAATATGGTGGAATAATGGTTAGGATTGCATGAATTATATCAAGGATAACAAGAACGGCTGTAAGACATTTGACACTTCTAGTATTTCATTTAAGTCCCGTCTCAGAGGGCTTCCCATTGTCGTTCTCTTTGATCATGGTGGTTAGTATGTTTCTATTTTGCTGGTATTTTTTTTCCAATTTGTGAGATTATTGAAAATGGCAAGAGTGTTTGTTAGAAAAAGGATGGTATGTTTGCTTTCAAGGTTTGTTTTATGTTGTCTTTATAAAAATTGGTTTTGTGATTAGACCAACCTTGGTTGCAAGAAAAATAAATCTATGAAATGGGTAGATCAAGTCGTAACTTTTGTAGGTTTTATATTGAATATTTGTTGAAATAAATAGAATGTTATAGAAATCTGTAAAGTCTCATTGATTTGGAAACATAGATACATCTAAAACATTGATAAACTAAGGGAAAAATTATGATGGTGGAAAAATCATCTTTTTGATTGTGTTGATAAAACTTAGTAGAATTTTTTTATATTATTCCAAATCAAATCTTTTATAAGCTTGCCTAGAAAATAATTTGAACCTTTTAAGGATGTTAAGATTCTTGCTGCTTTCTTTTATCTGTTATTGGCTATAGGTACTTGGGTGAAACAACTTGGTTGTGTTGTTTTGATGCTTCTGAGAGAATTTTTTGAATATATGAAAAAGTGATTATTGCTCATAGTTGATTTTGAAAGGAAATGTTATTGAAGATTTAATCCTTCTTTGAATAAGTTGAACTTAGAAGAAACAAGGAACATCAAATTATTATCAAGAGGAATTGGTCTATCGATGTTCATGATATTACTAGGATAGAGACCTAAGTAAGAATTATGAATTATGTTGGACATAGAAAACATTTTTATCATTTTGGATACCCTATCTTGTAAGATTTGTTGGAAGAATATACTTTTAATATTAGAAAATGGTTTCCTTCTCTAAACTTCTATTTAAATATCCTTGAGAGGGGTTATTGAGGGTGACTTGAGTTTCCATGTCTGTCTTCATAAATAACTTAGGGGTTTATTTATGTCATTTCATATTTTTTAAATTTTGATTGTGTAATTCTCATATTCAATATATTGAATATAGGGTCGGGTGTGGTGGTACCCTAAATTTTGAGAATTTAGAATTACCAATCCATTATCAAGAATAAAGTTTCTCCATATTAAAAAAAATAAAAGGAAGGAAGCTTTATGACACAAATGAATAGAACTAACTAATGGAAGCCTTCAGAAAATGCTAGAATTTAAAATTTCTAAAAAGATGATGCCGACAAAGGTTGAAGATGGTCAAATTTTAAAAAATTAAAAATGAACCCATTTGGAAAACCAAATTTCCTATCTCTAGTAAAATCTTAGCTTTTCACAATGTGTTTTGTATTTTCGACCAAAGCCAAATCCAAAAGTTAGGTAGTTATTTTGTAGTTAGTTTATTGTTTTTTCAAATTAATTTGTAATAATGGTTGTGTCTTTTCACCTTAAAGAGGCGCGAAAGCCACTCAAACACATATATATAAATTATGTAAAATTTAAATGGAAGACAATATAATATAGTTTCACATATTTTGATAGTTTTTAATCAACAAGTGTAACATGGACCTAGAAGTACTATTTTTTCAAAATCAATAAAGATAAGTTATTTTTTCTTTAATCTGTGGGAATTGACTCAAATTCATTTTTGATTAGCCCCTTGGATAAAATATTTACATTTTCTTCAAAGTGATAGTTTTATGTTTCATACTTAATTGATTAAATTTACAACTTTCATTATCACTTGGTCTTTTCATCTTGGATGGTTAAATTCAATTGATTGTGGCCACAATAAATCACTCTGTCATTTGAGGAGTTAAACTCAATGAAGATAGCTATAGATTTGTCTTAAGATACATTCTCATCATAATGCCTTTGAAGTGATACTATCTCTGAGGTTGTACATAGGGTTGGGATGATTTTGACTCTATTTCTCATGATAGAATAAGGCACTAGTCTAATCATTATTTGGATTATAGTTATTCAGTTCATTGTTTATAGTTTTGTGATATCTTATCTATATGCTCATTTCAATTTACATACATATTTACTAAAAATTCTTTCAATTACTCAAAGTATTTCAGTTTATAGTTTATGATATATTGCTTTCAGTTAACTTTATTTCAAGTGCCTTGCCATACTTGAGAGAGAGGGGTTGAGGTGTATTCTATCTTCTATAAAATGACTTAAGACTTGAAGGATAACTTTAAGGTATAGGCCTACCAGCCTTGGTTCTGCAGAGCCATAATTGCATAGGGTTCAACCTTGCCTTGGTTGAATCTTGTTAGTTGTCCAAATCACTTGGGTTTCCCAGCATTGGATTGGCAAGTCCATAGGAAATCCAATCTGTTGATTTGAGAACCAACATATTGATGACTATGCTAGGGAGTTGTCTATGAAAGACAGCTTTGAAGATTACCTAGAAGCTCTGGTGATATATTTAAGACTCTACTGGGAGAAAAGAACTTAGAAGAAAGTAAGTATTTTCCTTCTGGCAAGAAGGTGGTGACTCTATTTAACAAATAATTTTAGTCAGAATCTACTGAGGGAGAAGACTTAGAAGGAGATGGTCGATATTTTTTTCAAATGTATCGATCATTTAAAAGAAATCCTTTTATTCCATATGGCATCAGGACATTGGACTTGAGAAATTTTTATTATGAACCTAGTAGGTGTATAGTCAGAAAATGGAAGCACTTCCATGGTAGACTGGTTTAGCCTTCTGAGTAGGTGGTTTGGGGTCATATAAAGCACCTTGAATGGGTTCTTGACTTTGACCTAGCTTTCCCCCCTGTTTTGTCCCTCTTTCCACTCCTGTTTAGCCTGATTTCTACATTTTGGACTACAGAGTGGTGATTCTAGGCTTCAGGGTCAGGGTCGACCTTTTAGGTCTATGCCAACCTTGACCCTAACCTAGGTTAGGGTCGACCATGACCTTGAACCAGGGTTTAGATCTCGGGGTCTCACAGTTTTTGGAGGTCGGCCTTTGCAAAAAAAATTTCCCGCTTCCAGGTTGGCTGTTTAGTAAAAAGTTTTTTCCAGTAACACTGCGAGATAAAGAAGCATAGAATGTATCAATGGTCATAGTATCAAATGGGTTGTATGATTGAACTATGTCAATCATATGCAACAACTCATCTCTAATAGTGTTCACCCTTTCCCTATTGGGAATGCTAGTGGGTGAAGCTAATGTCTGATCCAGAACATCTAATGCTCATATCAATCTCTCAACAGTGTCTGCAAATAGCTTCTGTGTAGCTTGTACTGTATCAGCTGAACTATGAGAGGAGCGAGTACTAGTACCACTACCACTATGAGCTCCCCCCCCCATGAACACTAGTATCTCCTAAATTAGCTTAACCTCTACCCGATGCCATGTGTAATAGTTAAACAAGAAAATATATATAGATCTCTGCACATGTACATACTTGAATTTAAGAAACATACATGTGTTACAAATTTAAGAAACATACATGTACATAGAAATTTAAGAAATATACATGTTACGTGCATCTATGTTACAAATTTAAACATGCATACATGTAAACTACAAATTTAAACATACATACATTACAGATTTAAGATCATCTAGTTTAAAAATGAAATCTATATATACATGTACATACAAATTTAATAAACATGTTAAAAATTTAGGAAACATACATTTAATAAACATGTTAGTCACATGTTAGAAATTTAAGAAACATACATGTTACGTGCATAGATGAACTAGAAATTTAAGAAACATACATGTTACAAATTTAAACGTGCATACATGAACTATAAATTTAAACATACATGTCACTAGGTATAGGTTAAGTTTAGGTTAAGTTTTAACTCTAGTCAATTAATAGGTCTTAATTGGTTAAATAT
>MU224951.1:13472769-13483825 GCA_018584345.1 Thuja plicata | reverse complement strand
TGCTTTTAAATTAAATTAATTCCACCCCCTTTAGCTAATATACATCAAAAGGAATTGAATAGTTATTTAATTGATTGAATGGATTATCCTCAAAAAGAATTCCATAATTCTATATGAAAGGTCACTCGTGGCAATAATCCACTATTTTTATTAAATAATTCTTGCATTTTTGTCTCAAATGAAAGTGAAGAGGCAACTATTTCTTTTCAAGAAACTCTTCACCCTCTTTCCACGGTTTTCTATAAATTGGACCACTTTTTCTTCATTTCGAAGGATGATTTTTAAGAGCATCAAATCTATAGTGAAATTTGCATTGATTATTACATGCTTTTGATTATATTAATTTCAATTTGGATTAGTAATGATATTTTGATTTTATTTGCAATTCATTTACATATCTAACATCTCAATTTCATCTTTCATGCTTCCTGGTTTAAATGCAATTTCAATTCTAAGATTAAGAGCATTTCAAGCTTTCATAGATTAATTGCAATTCCATTTCATAGAGTAGTTGCAATTTCAATTCTAGATTAATTGTATTTGATTTCATAGATTAATTGCATTTCATTTTCATAGACTAGTTGCAATTTCAATTTCATAGATTAATGACAATTACATTTTCTCTCATGCTTTAGAAATCCTCCATGTTAGCAATGGTCAGGTTGTTGGCTCTCATTCTGAGAGTAAATTCGACATCCACAACTAATTAGGAGGCAAAAAGTCACTTTAATCGAATTTGCAGGATGAACAATTCATGTTTGTCTTTGTGAATTGAACGATTGAGTAAGGACTATGCTGAGTTTGTGCCTGATTTAGAGGTCACATTCAAGCACACACATTTTGGCGCCCACCGTGGGGCAGAAAAAATGTTTTCTGGCCTCATTTTTTGAACTTTTTGACAGTGATTTGGGAACTCTGTCGTATGTCCGTATAGCACTAGTACCAAGTCTTGTGCGAGGTTTTAGGTTGAGCTACGCAAATTTTTTCTCTCTGTAGCACTCTGTTGCATGAAGAAACAGAAATCTCATGCACCTTGAAGTACTTTCTTGTGTGCAGCAAAGTACTTTCTTGTGTGAAATTTAGCAGACAGACATTTAACTTCTAGAATTTGTAATTTGCTACTTTTCTTTTCTGGCATCTATTCTCTGCTGTGATTTTTTGTTTCTGATTTCTGCTATAGCATAATAGTGGTTTGCAGTTTTGCTTGTCAAATATCAAAAACATTTTCTAATAGTTTGCTTGCAGGATGATTGTCAAAGGCATATTCAAAACGTCATGTTTGTTTACTATTTTTCATTCACATAGTTTACATAGGGCTTTGTTAAAATTTTGTAAGGATCCTAATAGCAAAGTAGGGGAATAGGCTCTTCATTACATGGAAGTGATTCCCATGGATGAAACCAATACCCAGATGTTGCTAGCATGACGGATACTTGGGGAAGCAAAGAAAGATAGTGAATCTTTAGCACTTCTACTTGTTAGGGGATTATGCTCTTCTCTCTTTGAGAGAGTCAGAAACCCAAAGGCTTGTGGATTTGGTGGAGTGAAACTATCTCAGTGATGAATATTCTTGATGTGTTTGGGTGAGGTGAAAAGGCAGAGAAGTATGCTCTTCTCTCTTTGACAGAATCATAAAATCAAACCATTGAATCCGAACCAAGTTGTGTCACCTTTAGAGGGCTTGCCAGAAGTTGAACCTTCGAGAATGACCCTAGTGAGTACACACCTATCACCGGTGATTCCACCTCACTCTAATAAATTATTCTTTGTTGATTCCAAAGACTCCAAAGCCATGGTAACTTCTTTCTCATGATTTCGACTATCATCGTGAGAAAGCCTTGTTTTTTGTACTGAGCGGCGCCGCTCCCAGCCTTGCTTGCAAGGGTGTATGAATTATAAGTGTTGGTGTGGCTATGAGGCCCCAACTCTCTATTATAGGCACCGAAGGTTATTGTGAATGGAATCCCACTAAACACTCTCTTAGTTAGATGCCTACCTGATTCACCTCCGAAAGGAGACATAATCTGTATGTAGGGAGAGGGAAGAATCTCTCCCCTAGATTCTCAACATAGGTATGCACCTGGATGCTTGAGGTGGTATATGACACTGGCCCCTGCTTTAAGGGTAACCTTTGAACATATATACTTAGTCCTTGGAAACACCAAAAACACAGGCGCTCTTTCGAGGGTGACACTGTTGTGTGAGGTGCACGCATATGCATAAGACAGCAGGGCACATATTTTGTCTTCTCAACCAATATTCTTTGTAGGGATAACTGAGTGTTTGTTTTTGAGTCTTAAACTGTCCAAATCATCATCAAACAAAGACTCCCATAATTCTACCAAGTTTCTTTTTCCTTGGTGGAACTATTTACGACTACTATTTGTCTCACCACTGCTTGATTGAAATGTCATGTGTGTAAATGAGTGTTTGTCACCTTGAAATGAAGATTGCTGATTTGTATCATTGTAAAAATATCCTAAGCCTAGAAATCTTGTCAAAGAAATCACTGTGTCTTGAAATCTAGTTTTATCTCAAAAATTGAGTCCATTTATCTACCTGATTTGCCTTTTGTCTGGGGTCTGATTGCTTATTTTCTTGTTGTCTACAGTCTGAAACTAGTCATTTTGAGTTGTGAACTGACTGATTCTTACTCAAACTTGTCTTGTCTCTTTGTCTCCATCCTATCTTTTTGTGTTTTCATACCTTGCGACACGGTCATCATATCTCATCTGTTCTAGCCATACTCTCGACGATTCGTGTCGGGTGCATCTCACACCTTGGTTGTTCTATCTTGTTACCTCTTTTTTTTAATATCTCTAGAGATAGAGTTCTTAGTCAGATCTTAAGTTTCCTCTCATTTCATCTTTATCTATGCCTGTTACAACTAGGAGCAACACTATTTTTCCTATTCATAGTTCCAGAGTAGGTAGAAGTAAACCTCGTGATCAAGGAAAAGGTCATTCTAAACCCATCGTTCAACTTGATAGTCAAGAGGGATCCTCACATTCCTCTTCCATGTTCAGTATCGATTCGAGTCCAAATCAGAAACCAGTGCTTCATTTTTGTTCTAATCCTTTGTTTCAAGATCAACATAATCCATTTCTTTCAGATCAACAAGGCTATAGGAAGTTACCCATTTGGGTTGATCCTATTAACAATCCTTGTTGTCTTAGTGATCCTTTCAATCCTTTTGATTCGTTGAGAAATACATTGAATATGAGTTCTCAACGTGATACTCATGCTCATACTGAAGAGGTACACACAACACAATCTCTCATTAACATGGCAACCCCTTTCGATTATCAATATAATGGAGGTAACGATCAATCCCAAAATGAGCAAGGTCAGCAAGAAGAGCATCACCAGGGTCAAGATCAGACTTAGAGCATTTATGAAATTCTTGGAAATGATGATGACCCAATAACTCAAAATGACATAGACGCTGCAAAGTCTAATAAATCTCTCATCAAAATGATTGAAATACTCCTTGCGGAAGATAGAAAAATACTTTCTAGATTTAGCAAAACAAGGAGTTAAGTTACCGGCAAACTTCCAAGTCGAAATGCTTATAGCTAAAGAAGAGGAAAGTGAGACCTCCAAATTGCATAAGATAATTCAAGACATGCAAGGTCAAATCAAAAAACTTATGAAGGATAAGGACAAACCCACGCAATAGTTCACAATGGAAAGCATATGTCCTTTTCCTTTTGATAGGAGTATCATTATGCCACCTTTTCCCAAAGGTGTAGAGATTCCTAAATATGAAAAGTATTTGGGTACCACTGATCCTAAGGATCATTTAAGAGAATTTGGTGCCCTATCGATGGAGTTTATACATGACCAAACATATTTGATGCATATTTTTCCATGAATTTTGGGTGGACCTACCATGGAGTAGTTTTCGCGACTACCCACTGGCATCAAGACTTTTGATGAGATTGCTAATCTCTTTATACAACACTATTCTCACAATATTCAGCATCCCATTAACATAAAGGACCTTTGCAACCTCAAGCAAAGGCAAGGGGAACCATTCTTGATGTTTCTCCAAAGATGGAGACAACTTTGCACTAAGTACCCTCGCAAAATACCTGAATCTGAGAAACTTGATATATTCTTGGATAATCTCACCCCTGATTTTGGGTATCAAGTAAAACTCCAAGATCCTCTTAATTTTGATAGCATGATAAAACAAGCTTTGAGAATAGAAGCATTTATGGTTTAAAAAGGTGAATTAACCTTGTATAAAGATAACAAGCAAGGTTCCTCATCGTCCAACAAAGATAAAGGGAAATTTTCCAACAAAAATAGGGATGTTGTGAATGATGGGGTGGTCAATAATGTGACTTCAACTTCTTCAAAACCAGTCTTCAATCTCACCTCTGGTATAAAAGTGACCAAAGTTGTTGAAAAGGCTACAACCAATACTCAACAGCCTTCTATATTTTTTGGCAACAAACCTTGGGCACCACGAACCAAGCGTGAGTTTACTTCTTTGGGAGAATCACTTGATGTGATTTTCAAAACTTTGGTGAAAAATCATATTCTTGCTCCTTTGGAGAAATGTCTATATGATCTGCAACCATGACCTCATTGGTGGAATGAAAATGCGTACTATGACTACCACCAAAACAAAGGTCATAAGACTGCTACATGTCTTCAATTACGTCATAAAGTCCAAGATTTGATTAACAACAAGGTTATCATTGTGGAAAATCATAACAAGAATTTGGATCATCAAGATTTTAAAGATCCCTTTCCTCGTCACAAGAAAGGTGAGTCCTCCAATGCTCTAAACATTAATGCCAAAGTTAATTACACACATACCACTTATGATAATGTGATCAACATGATTGAGCCTGTAGAAGTGGAATATTGTAATATGTTTTCTAGCAAGGGGAATGGGAATGCTTCTAAACCAAAAGCCCCATTTGTCTTGAGAGGCCCTAGGTCTCGATTATCTGAATCTGAAACATCTCAAGATTGCGCGAACATTGTTACTAGATCTCATGCTAAAATCACTATCAAGGGTCCTAACCCTCTTGTTGCTATGTCCGTGCCAAAACAAACTGTGGATAAGACTATTGTTGGCTCTAACAACAAGACCACGAAGGTGGTCCCTATGCCTCCTACTTCTGGTTATAGCATTCTTGACCAGCTTCAAAGAAACAATGCTCAGATAACTATCTTTGAGCTATTGAAAATCTCGCCTACTCATAGGCAGATTTTGGACAAAGCTCTCACAGAAGCTAATGTCCCCAAAGACATCAGTCTAGATTAGTTTCAATCTATGGTGGGTCACTTGAATTCACCACATTATTTATCATTCTCTAAAGAAGATAATCACTCCATTAGTCACCTGGATAATTCTCCTCTGCACATAGAAGTCATGATTGGTAAACAGCTAGTCCATCATGTCTTCATTGACAATGGTGCTGGTCTCAATATTTTCTCCACTCATTTTCTTTCTTAGCTAGGTTATGGTGAGGATCACATAGATTCTCGCAAAAGAATCACCATTAAGGCCTATGATGAAGAAGAGAGAAAATCTAAAGGTCTAGTTGTGCTACCCATTTGGGTTGAACCAATTGAAAGAGACATCACATGTCAGGTGCTAGACCTTCCTCTTGCATATAATATCTTGCTAGGTTGCTAGGGAGACCGTGGATTCATGAGATGCAAGCAGTTCCTTCTACATACCATCAATGTATTAAGTTTTCTTTTCAAGGTGGAGAAGTGACAATTCCTGCCAGTATGGGCTCTTCTTGTAATGCACTCACTCAATCAGCTGATAGTCTTGTTCCAACTAATAGAGAATACACAAAACTCTATGATGCCAAGCTCAGAGACATGGAACAAACCATGAAAATCATAGACATAGGCATGGGAGGATATCAAATAGAACCCATGCTATCTTTAGTAGCTCTACCTTCATTTCCTTTTTCTTATGGGAGACCTTCTAAGAAAAACAGATCTTCTGCTACTCCTGAGATATTTTATGATGATGTCTTTGTACGGTCTTCTACACAATTGGAAGATGAAGATGAGGAAAGAGGTATTAAGGCTTGGATTTGTAAAGGAAAGAACATAACTGAATAGACTACCCCGGCTTGGGAACTAAATCCCAACAATGAAGGTATTAAGATTATGAAACATTTTGGGTACAAAGGGAGTGACCCAATAGGGGTGAATGGTAATGGGTTACTAGAACCTATTAAAGCTATAGGTCAAAAGACAAAAGACACCACTGGTTTAGTTTTTAAAAGGGTCCCATTCCATCTAGGGATCAATAAATTTGTGACAAAAGTAGAGCCTTCACTAGAACCTGAAGGCATAGCTGCAGTCGACACTATAGAAGATAGCTCTGATGAGGTTTGCTTTCCTTATCCCATTCCTCCAGACCTAGCAGCATTCTTTGCTAAGAAAGATAATTTTGTATCATGTGTCCGTATAGCTGAGACTGATAGTGATTCTGATAAAACCACTCCTTTTGATGCACTAACCTATGAACAATGGAAAGTGTTGCAAGACCCTAACTTCCAAGGTGAAAGATATATACCACTGGAGTTTCAAGAATGGTTGGGACGAGAATAGGCTAGGGTTTCAAGAACTCCTAAACCTTCATGGTGCAAACACCCAAGTCAGAGTTCAGATATAGACTCTCATGAATATGAGTTTGATAGTTTGTTAGAAGGATCTTATGAAAAACTTCTCGATGTGAGCGGTCTAGTGAAATGTCTAACGAGTTTGAGTCCACAAAATTTAACATGTCTTCTACTTCGGTCATTACGGATCAAATGGATTCAAACACACCTTTAGATGAGATTGATTTAGCTCTCATCTTGCTAGTTAACACTTTCGATGACTATACTATGAATGCACTTGAACCTATCACATCTCTTTCATTCCAACATCCTGAATTAATAGACTGGAATTCCCCTTCTTCATCTAGTGAAGTCCTTACATTCCAGAATGATTACACCCTAGCCTACTACCTTCATGTTGTGGAAGCCGTGATGTCCTCCACTAGTGAAGAAAGTGTCAACATGACCGAGGCTGACATCAAGTATCTTAGTCAGAAA
Organism: Thuja plicata; assembly: GCA_018584345.1. Taxonomy (NCBI): domain Eukaryota; kingdom Viridiplantae; phylum Streptophyta; class Pinopsida; order Cupressales; family Cupressaceae; genus Thuja; species Thuja plicata. Next base: position 13,476,740 of record MU224951.1, on the reverse strand, counting down.
ATTAAAAGAAGAAAAAATAGGCACTCTGATGGTGAAAACCACATTGTGGCAGTATCAGAGCCAAAAAAAAGTAAAAAGAAAAGATGTATTCGAAGTTGAAAACCTCTTTGAGGTGCCTGAGGATGAGATACTTGATGCGCTTCTGAGTCACTTCCAGGAATGCTCATCAGTGTTAATTGAGCCAACTCAGTTGGTAAATTTGGGAACAGAAGAACATCCACACATCATTCATGTGGCCAATCATTATCTACAGAAGAACTTAAGGAATTCAAAGACTTCTTCCAGGAGAAAAAGATAAATTTTGCATGGACATATTTTGACATGCCGGGTGTGGATCCTAATCTCATCATGCACCATTTATCAATAGCTCCAGGTGTGAAACCTGTCAAACAAAAACTTAGAAAGATGCATCCACATGTGGCTTTACTGATTAAGGAAGAATTGGAAAAACTTCTGAAAGTTGGGTTCATCCGAACAATTGATCATGTAGAGTGGATATCTAATATAGTCCCAATGACTAAACATGACAAATCTATCAAAGTCTGCACAGACTTTAGAGACTTAAATTTGGCATGTCCAAAAGACGATTTTCCACTTCCCAAAATTGACATGATCGTGGATATGATAGCAGGATATGAGATGTATTCACTAATCGACGATTTTTCTGGTTATAATAAAATCAAAATTTTGCTAGAGGACCAAGAGAAAACTACTTTTACTTGTGTGTGGGGTACATTCTGTTGGAATATTACGCCTTTTGGTCTGAAAAATGCTGGAGCTACTTATCAAAGAGCTGTCACTACCATATTTCATGACATGATGCGTAGGACAATGGAGGACTATGTGGATGACACACTCACTAAAATTATGGACAAAAAGACACATCTCACTGATCTAGGTCCCATACTAGATTGCATGGAAAAATTTAGGCTGCTTCTTAACCCTACGAAATGTGCATTTGGGGTTACTTCAAGAAAATTACTGGGCTATATCATCTCTGTGAAAGGAATTGAGGTGGATCCAGCAAAGGTAAAATCTATCATGGAAATGCCTCCACCTCGTAATATTAGACAAATAAGAGGTCTCCAAGGTCGGCTCCAATCTATTAGGTGTTTCATATCGCAACTAGCTGAAAAGTCACAGCCATTCACTGAAAATCTGCATAAAGGTGTGACTTATGAATGAAACAAGGAATGTGAACAAGGCTTTCAATAGATCAAATAATATATAGCTAACCCACCTGTGTTGATGCCTCCTATTCAGGGGAAACCATTGATATTATACATCTCAGCCACAAAAACATCCCTGGGTGCTCTGTTATCCCAAGTAGATCAAAATCATAAAGAAAGAGCCATTTACTACATCAACTGAACATTGGTTTCTTACAAAATGAATTATTTTGTAATTGAGAACGCTTTCTTATCAGTGGTTTTTGCTTCCCATAAGTTACGACACTACATGTTGGCTCACACTACAAGGTTAATCACAAAAATTGATCCATTGAAATACCTACTCAGTAAAGCTACCCTCACAGGTAGACTACCTAAATGGGTCATGCTCCTTAGTGAGTTTGATATTGAATATGTTGAGAGAAAAGATAGCAAAGGACAGGCAATTATAGATCAGTTGGCAGAAAAACCTCTAGTAGATCATCAACCATTGTATATTGAATTCCTAGATGAGTCCATCATGCTTCTCACGCATCAAACATGGACAATGTTCTTTGATGGATCCTTCACCCAATAGGGGTCAGGAGCTAGAATCTTGTTTATCACACCTCAGTGATATTCCTTACCAAAGGCATACAAAATCATGTTTTCTTTTACCAATAACAGTGTTGAGTATGAATCTTTGATCAATGGACTAAATATTGCTATTGAATGGTGAGTGGATGAGCTTAAAGTATTTGGAGACTCATGACTGGTTATTAATCAAGTGAACGACATCTATCAAACAAAAGATGAAAAGCTAGTGCCCTATAAAAATATGGTTGACAACCTTAAGAAATACTTTGCACATGTTACCTTTCAGCAAATTCCCAGGGTAGATAATAAAGCGGCTGATGCTATGGCTACTCTGGCTTCTATGTTACAAATGCCAGAAAATAATTTTAGACACAAATTCCTAGTGGAGACGTTATGCTACCCTGCCTATGACTCTCCTGACTCCCGGATGATCTGTTCAGTCATTGGACAAGATTCATCTCGCTACCACCACATGTACTCTTATCTTCATGACCAAATGATTCTTGACACATATAGTCAAAATGAAAAATGTCACCTAATCTACAGTGCTTCACGATATGTCATCGTAGCTAACAACTTGTATAAATGAGGTCTAGACGGTACCCTCCTTAGGTCTCTAGAACCTAATGAGTCCAAACGCGTGTTAGAAGAGGTACATGAAGGCATTTGTGGTTCTCACTCAAATGGCCTGATACTGGCTCGTAAACTTATTAGAGTTGGTTATTATTGGCCCGATATGGAAAACAAAGCTACACAGTTTGCTAAGTCTTACAAACAGTGTCAACTACGTGGTAATCTGATTCATGCTCCGGCCAAGGAGCTTATTCCTTTCATCACTTGCTAGCCATTTCAACAGTGGGCTTTCGACTTAGTGGGTCAGATATATCCATCTTCCTCTACAGGACATAAATACATCATTACTGCTATAGATTATTTTACTAAATGGGTCAAGGTAGTACCTCTCAGTGTAGCTAATGGAAAATCTGTAGCTATGTTCATACTAAATTACATTATCTGTAGATATGGTGTACCCTCCTCTATTATCACTGACAATGGAGGACAATTCAAGAACAAAGATCTAAAAAATATGTGCACTAAGTTTGAGATTATTCAACCTTGGTCATCTATTTATTATCCTTAGGGTAATGGACAGGCTGAAGCTTCCAACAAGATAATTCTTAAGATCCTGCACTGTACAGTACACAAATCTAGACAAGATTGACATCTCCAGATTAATCCAGATTTATGGGCCTATCACACCAGTATAAGAACTCCAACAGGGGCCATGCCCTTTACTTTAGTCTATGGCGCAGATGCAGTACTACCTATTGAGGTCAAGATTTCTACTTTGCGAGTCTCTCTGAAGGGCCTCATCACTGATGATGATATTAGAATATCTCAGCTAAAAGAGCTAGAACTGCTGGATGAACGTCGGAAGGTGGCATTTGATCATCTAAGAGCATATCAAAAGAGGATATCTAAGAGCTATAACAAGAAGATTAGACCAAGAGACTTCCAAATGGGTGATCTCATCCTGAGAGAAAATCCTAAGAATCAACAACAACAAATTCAGAAAGGAAATTTTGAGCCAAACTAGCTTGGTCCTTATATTATTACTGCAGTATTTGGGTCCAGTGCCTATTAGCTCTCCACTATAGAGGGTGAACAACTCAAAGAGCTCATCAACGCTCTTCACTTGAAAAAATTCTACAGTTGAGATATCTTTTGCATGCTCATGTACATACTTTATTCTAAGAAAATCCTAAAAATTGTAATATGTCCTGAAAAAATGATCATCCTAGTGAAAACCTGGCAAACAGGCACTTTGATGTATCTATTATCCTGGAGGAAACCTGGTAAACAGGCGCCTTGATAATACCAAAAAAAAATTCAAAAAAAGAAAAAAGTATAAAAAAATTGAAAAAAATGAAAATACAAAAAAAAAGAGAAAAAGAGAAAAATGTGCCATTGATGAAAACCTGGTAAACAGACGTCATTGTAGCAAAAAAAGAATTTTTGCCAAGGTGGTGAAAACCTAGTAAACTGGTGCCTCTTGTTCTGCAATGCTCTATCTGTCGTAGCATCTCTTGGCTTTCTCGTTGTAGACACCTAAAATTGACCAGGTGTATCTCAAGCATTCCAAATTATAAATCTCAGCCAAATGCTTCAAAATATCATCTCAATGCAAAACAAATGGACATTTATCAAATCAAATGGACAAAATTC
>MU224951.1:13404097-13437443 GCA_018584345.1 Thuja plicata | reverse complement strand
TATATATACATATATATATATATATATATATGGCTCAGCCATTTTTGCTTAAAAAATATATATATCAATATTATCACACAATATTATTTTTCATGTTACCTTGGGAAAGTTGTCTTAGCCAAAAATGTTTGTTTCATTTATTTCTAGAAGCATTAGGAATTTTCGTTCCATTTTCTCTGCTACACAAACCTTCTTGATGGTCTAGTAGGTGTCTCACCATTAAGGAATGTGTAGTGAGTTTTTAAAGGATACAATAACCCTGTTCTACCTAATATAAAATAAAATAAATACATGACATATTAAGTCAACAAAGAACTTATAGATTGAAATCATTTTCTTTTTTGGTTGCTTAAAGGTTTCAGATTTCTCCAGCTATATATAATGTAAGGCCATTAGATAGGTGAACACGATTTTCCAGCCACTTACTTAACAAAACTAACAAGTCTATTATATTAGTAGAAAATATTCATCCTTCCATGGTATCTTATAGAAATCAATTATGCTAACACTAATATTTTTTTCCTTGACCCCTTATTGGGGTAAATCCTTTCTACATTCTATATACAACAAATAGGTTACAATATAAGGTTTGTTCCATGTGTTGACCTCTTGCTGATAACTGTAATCTAGACAAGTGTCTAGATATGAAAAGGGAATGAAGATGAAAGATGTAATTGTCAAAATATTTTGAAGAACAATTTACTATTATGGATGTTATTACAATTCATGCAATGCATAATAACTTTGTGATAGCTTTAATGGACACATGATTTATTAATTCTATGATATTGTGTCTAGTGCATTTTTACAAGAGGTTAATGAAGCTTCCTTAGAAAATGTATACAAATCTAATTCTTTCAACACTGATGGTCTTATCTTTTTAAAAAAAACAAAAGTCGGCAAACCACTATATATTTATTTATAAACTTGTTCGAGGACTCATCCGGAAAGAACCGGGAAGAAAACCTAGAATACTTTTCCATTACAAAGTATAAACATATATTTCCCTAATACGACACTTAATCAGATTTTAGCGATGTAGAACATGTACATCCAAAAGTTCATGCCTAAATAATGGCTAGAAATTTTTGAAACTAGGCTACAAAATTACAACCCAATGATCAGGCAACAAACCCACAAGATGAGGATTCAACGGGATAAACACTATCAGCCCAAATCATAATCAAAATTTCAAAGCCCTACTAGTAATAAATCACTCCTCCATATCCACCGAATCTCCATGCTGACTACCTAGCTGTCTTTGGGAAAAACCCCACGTGTTCTCCCAACCAACTGGAGGAGCCTTAGGCGCATCTGAAACCCAGCCATCGTATTCAATCTACCAAGGTTTTGTATTCTAAGTGACAGAGTCTAGTTGGAGGTCACGACACAGAGTTGGAAGAGAAATTGATGAAGATGCACACTACTACACAAGGGGATAATTTAAGACAATATTTTAAGACAAAATTAATATTTCGTCTTAAATATTTAAATAATAATTATAATTTTTTCAAATTTAAAATCAAATCTATTTTCATCATCTTAAATTGAAAATTAAGACAAAAAATAAAAATAAAAATAAAAATACACATTTTCAATTTCAATAAGAAACAAAGGGCGGGAAGAGATTTTTTGGGATATCTTTGTTTCGATTCCCTCCTCAAATTTTGTCAGTCTTTACCACCCAACCATTTCTTTGGCAATAGAAAATTTTATGGCAGAGATTTGGGGGAAATGTTAATACCCTCTGATTTCCTCTCGGGACATTTGATCGGCTCAGTTTTGCTATTGGAAAATAAGGGTAATTTTATTATGATTGATCCAGATAAAAGAAAAAAATGCTTTGTTACTTGATCCAGATGATAGAAAACCTTGAAACTAGGATTTCAGAATTTAAAATTCTTTCTGAAACTAAGGTTTCTAGGTTTGTATAGCAAGAAAGGGAAAGAGTCTATAAAAAACTGCTCCAGTTTTTACATCCTTCGACACAGCAAGATCTTTCTAATTTCACAATGGCTTGAAGGCTGAGGATACCAACCATTTTTGGAAGTCGACGCATGCAAATGAAATTTTAAGACAGAAAACTTGTAAGTTAACCGTTATTGTACTGTGCTTATCTATCTAGGTAGTTTTCCACTGAAACCTTGTCTCATTTAAACTATTTAATATCTTTGACATTCTGCAGTGCATTTTGTTTTGTGTCCTCTATTTTTAGGAAATAAATATGTCAAGGCATTTTGACTGTTTAGGCAAAATATTTAAGTACAGACAAATTTTCGCTTAGAACCAAAATACTATGGTGGTTAATGGAGCCCAGCTAAGTATGCTCTATAAATAGTTTTCTACTTCTTAATTGCTTGACTTACTATTTAATATCTCAAATTTTAAAGTTTAATCTCTTTTTCCTGTTAAGGAAACCCACCTATAATGTCCCAAATGGAATCATACTAGAACAGATGCCATAAAAAATTTATTGAAGCTTCTATTTGTCATGAGAGATTTCATAGTTTAATATATTTGAGGTCACAGACTATCTAAAATTGTAAATGGAGTTATCTTCGCACCTTAATGTTAAATTTTTTTTACTAAAGGAGGTCGTTATAGTTATAGTATTTTCCTTTAGATTTGACAGTTTATAAATACGGAGGGAACGGGGTTGTCAAATCTTTAAAATAATCTTATTCATTAACATCAATGCACAAAGTGGCTCTTAATTACATGAATTTACCACTTGTGAAATCAGGTTTTATAGTTGGTCTATGCCTGGGAAATTATATTTCAATTGTAACATGTCATGATGGAAGCAAATATCATTAAACATTGATGTTTCTTTTGTCTGAAAACAAGCTAGGGAGCTCATCTAAAATACCAAACAAAAGCTTCAATAACTCTTCATGGTTTACTGAGGAAAACTTTGATAGTTGTGTGACTTGTCAAGCTTTTAGATTGAAGTATCAACCTTTTTTGTACTCTCAATAAGTATATTGTCCTGCTATGGAAGGGAAGTTCATGGAATGAATTGAAAGGGCCATTCCCTAGGCCTTTTTCATTAAGTATATGAGCAAGATGATCTAGGTTCCTATCAATAATTCTTGCATTTGTTGACTACACATAATAAAGTTTTGCATCAGATAAGAATTGTTCATGAGATTTTGGATGGCAAGCATGTTCATTATCTCTCTAATCATGTTGGGATTATGTGTCAGTTGTTGTTGAACATGTCAAAATTCATGGATTCCTGCACCAAATGAAATAGTCAATCCGTTTCCATTAAGCCCATTTCCTCCATATCCATGAAAGAGTAGGCTTCAAAGACCACGTCCACAAAATCCCCCATTGTTAGTTGAAGGAACTCCCTATACAGGTGATGCCCTTAAAGTGTTTATTGTTGCAGCATTATCTGTAGCTTCAGCAATTAGAGATGCAGAGGGTGCTGATTCACACACTAAATGAAGGGTATGATCACTTTGCAAACCTGCATCTCCGTGCTTTAGATTAGGAAAACATTGCATGAAAAGAAACTGGGGGAGTCAAACTACAAAAAGTTAATCACTGAAGATAATTGGAATCCAAAATGAAAAAAAATTGCCTAACATGAAAACTAAGTGGAAAGTCTAAATAGAAGGATAAATGTTAAATGTGTCTTGGCCATATAGATTATAAAACCACATCTATAGTTTCCATTTCAAGTACAATGCAATGAATTTTGCTACAAAGAAAGGAATAAGGAGATGTTACATTTTGAACTAATTTAATAGGCGATACAAATTTTGGTGTAAGTATATCGTATTACTTACCAAGTTTATGGTTAGTGATAATTATTCATGATGTGACTATCTTCTATTTCTTACTTTAAGTTTGAATCATTGACACCAGGTAATTCAATGAAATCTAACAACCTGAACTCAATTACAATTATTTTTATGTCAATTGGCACATTCGTAATAATTATGGCGATTTCTTGTTTGGGGTTTTACGCCTTGATGTAGAAAAGAAGGGTTGATGGGAAAATTGAAATGCACAAACCTTTTGGTATTGTATGCCTACTAAATTTGCATCAGATTTAGCATTTCTTAAAGATTTTAGTTTCAGGTATAGAACTAGTATAACTATAACGTGTTGTGCATGAGAGTTGTTTCAGTTAGCTAGGAATCCAAAGAAGAATGAGGTACAAGTGTTCCAAACCTTAAAAGTGCGAGAATTTTTGCGAGATTTTTTTCTTATATGAGCTATAAAAATCTACAAATATTTTTTTTTTAGGTGAATGAAATTTGTTAAGGAGCATGTGGCAAAGAGGAGGAACTCCCACAGAGGATGGCTGGCACAACCCACCTGACAAACAGGTAAGTATTTTTTTAAAAATCCTTGCTTAAGCAATGAAGCTTGTCCATGTCTAAATAGATTCTTTCACTTTTCTACTCATTATTCATGCCATGCACTATAATAATTAATATTTTTAACATATCTCATTTTTGTAATGAGGATTAAATTTTCTATTTATGCATTTGATTTTAGAAATAGTTAAAAGCACATTTGGATTTGATTTTAGAATAAATTAAAGTACATTGATGCATAAACAATCACATTCTCTAGTGAACATCAATATTTAAGGTTTAGTCAGTTTAAATTAAAATAGCTTTGAAAATTTAGGCTATTTGTCCCTGCGGACCTGCATACAAGTCTGTACCCCCTATGGGCTATTTGTCACTTTCAATCAAAAAGCTTCATATAATATATTCAAAAATTGCATTTGTCATTTGAACACTAATATTGAAAGCTATTACAATTGATAGAAAATTCATTTAGTAATAATTAATTCACTTATCATGTTTAAAATAACAATATATATTTGTATTTCCTTGGATGAAATTATTTGGCATTTGCTATCCATAGTATTTATTTAGTTTTCAAATGTAATAGTTGCCATCACAAAGCTAGCTGTAGGATGTGTAGGTGGAAATTTTACCAAAATTGCATAAACTATACACTGCGAGTCTTACAACTGGGAAAATTTTAGGTGATAATTGAAATACTAAATTATCATATCTCTCCCCAGAAATTTAACTTTAGTCTTGCAAGTGGGAAAAATGTTAGGTGATAGTTCAAATAATAAATTATCAACCTCTCTCCAAATGACATTTCAAATAATAGATTATCAGGTTCTCTCCAAAAAATTTAACTTCAGTCTTGCAAATGGGCATGACAGTTCAAATAATAAATTATCAATCTCTTCCCTAAACTTTAATTTCAGTCTTTCAACTCGCAAAAAAATTAGGTGACAGTTCCAATTATATATTATAAGACTCTCCCACAAATTTGAATTAGTCTTCTAATTTGTAAAAAAAATAGGTGACAATTCAAACAATAAATAATCAGTCTCTCCCCAAGAATTGAACTGTCGGCCATTGCAAATGGAAGAAATATTAGGTTACCATGTAAATAATAAAATAACAGTCATCTCCCATGCATGGAGAAAAACATACATGCATCAAAATTTCTTCTTAAAAAAAAAAGCAGCTATCATTCTGGGCTTGCTAAAAATTGTCAGTCTTCCAAGTGGGAAAAATTCTAGAGGACAGTTTATATAATAAAATATCAGTTTATACCCTAAAATGTAACTCAGCCTTGCAAATGGGGAAAAATAGTATGTTGATATTTTAAATACATCTTTAAAATACTCACTGAGAGATATCAGTCTCCAGTTATCTATTTGCATTCTAGCCAAATCACTTAAATGCTTACAAATCAACATAATTTAGCCTAATTTAGCCTAGATTGAATATTGAGTATTTCTGCGAACTCTTTCAGGTTGTGTAGTTTTTCAAACATGAAAGGTACAGATTTAATTGAAAGATTGGAGTGTGTCCCATAGAGCTCAGAGTGCATGCATCTTATCCCATACAATAATTCTGACAGTGAAATTTGTGCAACTTTAATCTCTTCCATTTCTATGGGCATATTTAATTCTAAATTTAAAGCTAAAGTATGGAAACTATTGAGTGCATGCATGTTATCCCATACAATATTTCTGATGAGGAAATCTGTGCAACTTTAGTCTCTTCCATTTCTATGGGCAAATTTTAATTCCGAATTCAATGCTAGGGTATGGAAAATAATTAATAAATGAAAGGGATAAGGATAATTATCTCTGTGACTAAAGAATGAATGATTCTAATGAGCTTTCACTGGTCTGGGAAACAATGCCTCTCTTTTTTGGTGTTATCCCTTGGATTTTGTGAGGGTACCAGTGCTCTTTCTTGGGTTGATTTTGTGTCTTCAGGTCTTTTTTACGTCTAGATTTTTTGTATGCTACATAGATCAGATCCTGCTAATTGTGTACCTGTTCTCTATGATTTGCCTGATTTATATTTGTCTGCTCCATTCTGCTCTATGTTTATCTAAATTTTGGTGGCATTTATAAATATCTTCAAAGGATATTTGTAATGTTGGTAGGGGACATGTCATTGCAGGTTAACCCCAACAAAACTTGTGTGAAGGATTTGAAACAAGAAGTTTCAACTGTGCAAATGCATATAGGTTGAATCATTTTTCTATCATTAGCACAATTTTAAAATAGGTAATGATGAGGTCTATTTTGTAAATAAAATTCATAAATACAAACATGTAATCTATAGGACAGAGTACAAAAGGTTACAAATGTTTAAGCTTAGGTTGCTACCAACCATATGTGTCAATGATTTGTTGTTAAAAAGCATCCTCAGTATAACATTTGTTAATGATATTACATTTCCTAAATCCATACAAATATCGTTTAGTTTTTGGAATAATTCTACAAAACTGCTCTCCATACCTATGATCATATGAAAAGATTTTTCATTTTTCAGTTTCACAATTGTGTTTCACTTGAACAACTAACTTATTTGTATTTATATGTCTAATGTTCAAATGTAAAACCTTTATTTAAAACTCATCATCGATCAAGAGCTCGTGAATAATTTGGAGGTTAAAATCCTCTATTTCTAATATTTAATCATGTTTATAATGAGATTCTAAGCAGAGGTAATATGGTTCCTATAATAAGGGACAATCAAACATTTCTGAAAGATGGAAAATGATTTAAGAATGAGATATAATTATTATCGGTAGTACATCATAGATCCAAAACCATAGGTCATGCTGTTAAATCCAACACCAAAGGACAATCCCTGAGGTGGGGCATTTTATATCCATTCGCATAGCATTTTCTGAAAATTATATTTTTTAGGTTGATTGGAATGAGTGGGTGTCATAGAGAGTGCTAAATTCTTGGAGGAGTTGCTAGTTATGGGTGGTGGTGGCATTGTTTTAATGTGTTTGTGTGTGAGTGTTCTGGGTTGAATTATGGGGAAGCCCTGATTAAGTGCCTTCTATTTCTAGAATCCCAGAGATCTGGTAGACCTACTTCAGGATAGCATGTTACATTGCATGACCACTCTTGACTCATAGATGGACTGCTTGAGGATATATATTTTATTTTCCCAATTTCTTGTTGTACTCAACAACAGTCATACAATACAATGAAGCATCAACAGATATTGAGTTTTTCGCTGGTTTTTGCAATGAATATTCATAGAGTTTGTGCCCTTTAATTGTGTCCTTTTAAAATTGAAAGCAAAGTTGAATCAAGAATTTTTCATATCAAGTCTGGGATTTTTGTAGCAGGGGTAAACCTTACTGAATTGAAATATTTTTATAGTAAATGGCCCAATGAGGTTCAATTCTTTTCTAATGCTCATGCTTTAATTGCATGTTAGTCCAAGAAGACTCGATTGACACCCATCTGGGATATGGAAATGTGGAATGGGAAATTGACATCCAAGGATATTGTAGGGAATTAAGTTTGGATGAATATTTCAGGGTATCAATGGTAGAAATGCAAGAAAGACAGTGATTGGGAGCTTCAAGTCATATTTTCAGGTATGTATCATATATAAATCTTCAAATTTTTTTTTGTAATCATTTAGTTTCACATCAAATGTTAGATTTAAAATTTATGTGATGAGGAGGATTAGTTTAGCATAGCTGCCATATCATTATGATTTACTTTAAGATTTGAATATGCCCATGTAATTTATTGTAGTCCACATCTTTTATTTATTTTTCCACCCTGTCCATAACCCACATCTCATAGGTGCTTTTATCTAATTCTCAATGATGCTTGGATCTGCATTTGATAATTTGCAAACAGTCTTGTAATCCATGTCTTTTATTTTATTTTTCTACCATGTGCATAGCCCACATCTTATAGATGCTTTTATCTAACTCTTAATGATGTCTGGATCTGCATTAGCTAACTCACAAACACTCTTGCACTCCATACTATCATCATTCTGAGTTGACTTTATCTCACAGTATGTTCAGTGAATTTGTATTGATGTTGCAACAACATCTAGAATCAATTTTTTTATATGATTATAACTTTACAATGATGCTTTCAGAAAAACACTTTTTTTTTTCATTGTACTTTTAGTTTGACAATTTCAGGTTTGATGCAATGCAATACTTAATGTTTAAGAATATGATCATCATAATTTTTTTTAGAATGTGTGTGTCAGGTGTCACTAATACAATTGCTTTATTTATAGTAATTTATTTATAAATAATTAAACATTTATTGGCTTGGCAAACATAATCTTTAATTCTAGCATAAGATAAGGGTTTACACTATTATAGTTATGCTCTGGATAAGTAATATCTCCTCTAATGAAATAATTTCATCTGAATTCAACTGCATTATAACTTGAGGTGAAAGTTAAAATTGTGTATCTTTTGTTTCCATGGTACAGGGAAATGATGGAATGCAGACATAGAAGCTATAATAAACCAAGCTATGAAGATTGGAGGAACCCCAAATACATCAAATGCTCACATCATTGATGGGAAAGCGAGGTATCTCTTCAATGGTTTCACTAAAGGCAACAATTCTTATTCTTTATTTATATTTCATTTGTTTTGTTGTCAATAAGTAAAGATATAATAATTTTCAAAATAGTGTTACACATATTAGAAGACAATGTGGGTAGAGAAATAGTCATGCATTTAAATTTCATACAAAATCACCGTCCAAAATATAAAAAACATAAAAAAGCTGCTAGGCAGCGAGAGCAATAGTGGATATAGAGGAAGACTTAAGTTATCCAATTTATCCCATATAACAACAGGTTCCTTTCAAATTTATGAGAAACTTGGTAAAATTCTCTTTACATTCAAGTTTTCCTATTCAAGTAGCTGATAGCAGATTGGTTGACCTAAAAATGCCTACATACCCTTTCCTTTCCTACTAGGAGTAGGACACAACATGTTGAAGACACTCTTGAGGAAGAAGGTACACTCACTGGTTGAGAATTTGTTCATGTCCCTATCACTATAGATGTCTTGAGTTAAAGTTCTGATGATAATGATCTACCTAATGCTAAATATTAGTTGTTTAATCATTTTGGGTTTTTTTCTTCCGCATTTGGACATTGATCTTATCAGACTTTGTGGGTATGTCATTTTACTCTATAAATTTTTTTTACAAATAATGTCCTGCATTTACTTCAACCTCTAAGTAAAAAATAGGTGTAAATTCTTTTGACGTGGAGTTGTTGAAACATGATATCACTATTTCTACTGATTTTTTTAGGGTAAAAATTTGATGCTAAATGTCCACCCAATGTTGAGTATTAGTTGTTTAATCATATTGGTTTTTTTCCCTTATGGTTGGACTTGATATTATTAGAATTTTTGGGTGTGTCTTTTAGGGAAGAGCACCAACAGTCATTATAGCTAACTTTTTGCACCCTAAGCTCCTAAATGGTACATCATATTTCAATGATTTTTTTGTTGTTGCCTATGTTACATGACTTAACTTCTTATAGCTATTGTTTTGGCTTCTGGATAGCAAAGATGAATGCTATGGAATCCATTATACACACATGGATACAAAAAGGCTCATTTCAAAGTGCTATCAAAAACATATTCTCTATTACCCCCATTACCATGTGCTTTTCCCCTACTCTTTCACTTCTTTGTATGATTGATGTACTAATTTCATTTTAATCTTTTTCTTTTTTCAAAAGTTTTCAAAAGAGGGGTAAATGCTTTTGACTCAGATCTATGAAGCAGTGAGGTCACAAATAGAAGATCTCGTCCCCAATTAGAATATTAAAAAATAATGTCCCAATAGAATTCAAACCTTAATGACAAGAACAAAAACACAACTTAACCATTACATTATGCCAATATCGACATATATAATGTCTATTTAAATCTACCAATAAGAATCAGTAAAAATTTTAGTTGGTCTTAATTGTTGTGATATTTGTTTGGTTATAGACACTTATGCTTTGGCTATAGAGCCTAATAAAGCCTACCTTCTATGAATAATCAATGTTGTAGTTATTGATTAAGTCAGAGTCATCATACTAAACTATCACTCAAAAAGTGGTAGAAGTTGATGCACTATACACCAATCCATGTGAGACCAAGGCCATAGTCATTTCCCTTGGCCAGACAACATATGTTCTCCTTAACACAAGCAGGAAAACAGAGAGAGATTTCATGACAATCGAAGCATTTGTGGATGCCCCCATTATAGTCAATAACTTGACCTCAACATGCATACTCTAATACATTGGAACACCCAATGCCTCAAATAGCATAATGTTTGTAATCACTAAGATAAATGATACTGCTTAATGTTTGTAATCCCTAAGATAAATGACACTACTTTCTATACCAAGTTTAACAATTCAATCAAAAGCTTGAACTCGGTCCCATACCCTGCAAAAGCCCCACAAACAATAGACCATAATTTGCTATTCACTATGGGGATTACATTGGATAAATGCTCAACTTGTATTAATGGCAGTTGTGCATCTGTTTCAGTCAACAATGTAAGATTTTTCATGCTTACTATTTCTCTTCTCCAAGCACATGTTAATAACATTAGTGGTGATTTTACAAAAGATTTCCTAGATAATCCTTCCACTTCCTTCAATTAGATAGGAACTCCAACAGAGAATCTCTTCACATCCAAAGGAATAAGAGTCATTAGTTTAATCTACAATTCAATCATGTAGTTGGTGCTTCAGGACACCAGTATCCTAATAGTTGATAACCATATAGTCCATCTCCATGGCTTCAAATTTATCATTGTTTGTTTGAACGTGCTATGATAACTACAACCCTAAGAAGGACCCAACCAACTTCATTTTGGTAGATCATTTAGAGCATAATATAGTGGGAGTGCTAAGAGGAGAGTGGACTGCTATCTGGTTCAGAGCATACAATCCAACTAGGTATATGGTCTATAACTTCTTTCTTTCCTTTGGAAATTTTGTATTATCTATTTTGGTTCAACAATTATACTTTAATTTTGATTTGTTTAGGTGGTTTACATCACATTAATCAATAAGGTCCATTGAAAAAGATAATGATTTTATGATAAAACATTCTATTTGAAATTGGCCACGTTATTCATTTTAGTTTTTACTAAGTTTAATCTTTATCTCTGACAACCTGATTAAAATATGAAATCGGCCTCTATGGATTGAAATACTTGAAAAACATTGATATTTCTTCAGCTATTTTCTAGAAGAAATCCTTGCTTGTTTGGATCACTCAATGTTGTAAACATTTATGGTTTCATTGTGAAGAGAATATTACTTTTTCCACGAGTTCGGTTGTGTATGTTCTGAAGATGTCTAGCCTTCTGGAATTTGATTATACAGGTCGAAATTCCAATGAAATTCCTTCCAAAATAAAATATATCTCAGCATCAACTTCAGTGGACATGTGATAAGTTAGGTGATTTTTGTGTCTTTTAATTAGTTGCATTATTGTATTTATGAAGATTTTAGTTTTTAGTTCCTAATGGGAAAAATGCTAGCATCAAGGAAATAACTTAGCTATCAATACGATTATAGTTAATGAGGTATTTTTTGACCCTCCTTCCAAATGATATCTTATTTCATGGACACTAATTATAATAATTTCATGTTTTCATATCACGCATTAATGATTATTTCCTTTTTCTCATGATTTAAGGATAATAGTCCATAAGCTTTCATATGGAAATAATTTCATACAACCAATGCCAATTTTATTCGAGTTGATTTATTTGTGAGTTTGTGCCCCCATTTAGAAGTATTTACTCTATATTTATAGAAGAATAGAAAAATGAACTATTTTAATGTCCACAAATGACCAGATTAGGTCAATGGGACTTGAAATTCATTCAAGCATCAATTGCAATGTAGGAGTACCAGTTTAATTAAATTATTTTAGTTGAGCTAAGAAACCCCAAGAAAGAGTAAAAAGGCATTGAAGAATACCAATTTGGTCCATGCATAGTAGGATAGAAGCCATAGGGGTTATAGAACATATCTGACTAACACAACATAGTTGGCACTAGTTGAGGCAAATATAGTGATTTTAATCAGAAAAGATGACACTAGTTGAGGCAGATATATTGATTTTAATCTGAAAATAAAGTGTCTTTTATGTCTTTGCTAGGATGGTGGGACTATATTTCTTTGTAAAAATTAAATTGTGAACTTCTAGAGTTGCCTAACTATTGAAGGATAACATGTTTTTGTGTTACTAAACTAAGAATATCACTAATTATATTATGAGAAATTACAGCAGAAACATAAGTGACTACTACTATATTTTTCTATATTCCTCTATTCAGGAAAATCCCATCATGCTTTGAATGAGATCAATGTGAGTCATATATTAATAGCTTACTACTTGGTTTGGTTTCAACTAACTTGTTAGATAGTTCCTTGCCGTCCTCAGGGTTGCTAGTGGCCAAAAGTGGTTTCTGGGTAGAACCTTGCACATTATCTATTTTATCTCCTGATATTTTGTAAACAATAACTCTACCTTTTTTGATAGCATTTGTGGAGACTAGATTAGTGGTTGGTCAAATGGACTCACCACATCACTTGAAGCAAAAGTGAAGTTGTAAAAAATAAAAGAACAATCAAACATTTGCAAGGATTAGATAAGTCGATGGACTTGCAAAGAAGTGAACATAAATGATATCCATTGATTATTAGTGCTATCTATTTGTTGTATTGTGACATTGTATCTTTCATAAGGACAGGTTGTGAAATTGTTTTCTCCTCATAGTAACCCACCCTAGAATGTTGATCCATTGGTAATCCCTTTGATGCAGCTTGTTAGTCTTATTGGTTGAGCATGTATAGGTTGCACTTCATTCATGTCTATAAGTAGATCCAATGCAAGAATTATCAAATGGTTTTTGAGTTTCAATTCTACATCTACATTCCATCTAATAACACCTTCATTAATCTTAAAAATGTGCTTAGGACTGAAGCCTGACTCTTCTTTCTAGGTTTCTCAGATCTCATTGTCAAATCCTGTGTCTACTAGTCTAGTCACCTTCCACTTGTAAATTGTTTGATATAGTAGTTGAGCTCTCCAGCTGTGTAATCAAAATTTCCTTGCATTTTCACTAGGCATGAATTATAATTCTTTGTTCGATAACTTGTTGAAAAGCTGATTTGGGAATATATGTAGTTTGAATTATTCATATTATCTTTGTTATCTAGAGTGTGAAGAATTTATATTTGGATTGTGTGTGTATTATTATCTATGAAAAGACTTTTTAATTTAAGAGATATCTGGGTTATTTGAGCTTGTAGGTGAAACAAAAGAACCATGGATGATGTGGACACTAGTTTGTAAAATTCAAACCCCTAATCTATTGTTATTTGTAACAAGTAAACGTTATTTAACGATTTTTCCAAAGAAGTCTTTCTTGCTGAACTATTTGTCTCTCTATGAAATAACTAAGAAATGCTTTTTCTTGCTTTACAAGTAATGGAGGAGTGCATTTGCAATAAATAGATTAGGGAGAAGATTTTGGAGCGTATAATTACTCTTTAAAGGGTGCTAGCTCAATGGAAGAGTATTTGCTTTATAAGCAGGATGATGGTGGTTCGCTTCCATCGTGCCCTAACATTAATTAATCAATATTTTTTTAATTCATTTTCTATATCATCTATGGAGAGAGATTAATGACATTCTCTCTATGAGAATATTTTTATTGTCTTTAGAAAGACAATAGTCAGATTAAAGACAAAATGAAAATTGTCTCTTAAGAGACAATAATAGTGATGTTCTTTATTGTCTTATAAAGACAATTTTTTAAAACAGTAATTTAAGACACCTTCTTAAAGACGATATTTAAGACAATTTATAAATTTTAGTTTGTCTCAAATTAAGACAATTTACTCAAAAATTGTCTCAAATATTGTCTTAAAACCCCCTCTGTGTAGTAGTGATGGTAAATTCAGGTCTGGAACCGTCGACAGAGCAAGTTGAGGTAGTGCACTGCATTCAGGAGCCATAATGTTGATTTTTGACAGCGGAGATATGTTTGCGGTGCCCATCAGATCAAGCATGGCGTTAACCATTCTGTGGATGTTGACCTCTATTTCAGCCCCTAATACTTTCCCCACAACTTGCAGTGTCGATTTGACAATTCAGTAGCTATGCCTTTCCAGAGCCCATCTAATGTTGTCGTATATCAACATGTGTTCATGCTTGGCTAGCAAGATCTGGCAAGGAAATATCCCACTAATGAAGGCATGTCCCTACCACAGATCGTATTTTTGAATAGCCACCATAAGTTTATTGCCCGTAATGAAATTTGGTTGAACCGCCTTATTTGCGACTAGAACCCGTAGGTCGAGAGACTGTAATAGATCCACTAGATTAGAAAGGAAGATTGAGATCATATGTAATGGGAAAAAGACTTTCTTCGATCTCGGGGATGGACATGTTCTCCAATCACTTTGCGAATGGCTTTGCGGATCACAGGGGAGTGGTGGATGAAAACAGATGCAAGCAAAACATCATCTACCCACGGGGGACAAGGCACCTTTGCTGCCTCTAGAACAAGAAAGATTCTGTAATTGCGCGGCAACAGCTCATCGTGAAGCAAACCACATGAATCTCAGCACGGGCACTGAGATGAATTAACCGCCATGCTGCAAATACTCTCGGCTCACTGAATTGAATAAGAAATTGGAACACATATATAATCTATCCACATAGTGTAGCAATCAATTCACGATAGGCCAAAAGTCCAATCTGATCCAAGCACTATCTACTCCGCACAGATTCACATTGAAAATCAGATCACCAAATCATGAAGATGTATACGGTCGCAAAACTTAAGATACTGTGTGGCATGAAACGTAAGGGGAGTTTTAATTTCGGGAATTTTAATAGTGCGAACTGGATTTTCTTCACCTTATAGGATTTCTTTTGAGAATTTGTGACTGAGAAGACCCAAGTCAATGTTGAAAAGTTTTCAATTATTAAGTTCTCAATCCTTGGTCTATTGTTGGAAATACGATATCAACCCTCTTGAATTAAGGGCATGTGTATGCGTACCCTACATCACTAAATATAAGATAATATATAATTTAAGGAAATAATTGTAAGTGGTCGACTCCACTTAATATGTCATTATTTGCTGAATATAGAAGTTGCAATAATGGAAAAGTTAATTATTGCCAATAAGCAAGTTTTCAATCTCAATATTATTTGAATCTCTTTTAAAGATTTTTTACTATTTTCTCAAGCCAAATTATGGTAGCCTTTTAAAATAAGAAGCAATAATTATTAGTTTCTCAATAATTAAACAAGTCTTCATATAGATGTTAAGAAATAAAATATCATTAAATTTATTATGAAAATTGTAAAATGGGGTAAATTTTTCCTTTATTTGCAATTGATCATAAAACAATAAAATAAAAATACAAAGTCCAACATTAAAGACTAAACTATATTATTTTCTTTTAGATCCAAAAATATAATAGAAAAATATTGAACTCATTGTAAATAATATAAATATAAACATTCAACATAACTTACAATAAGTGGAATCAAAACTAAACTTACAAAGTGCAACAATCACAACCACATAATATATGAGTTTATCCACATGACAAACCATTATAGATTCCATAGTTTGGAATTCTCTGTCGAGAAATTATAGTTCCAAACAATAATTATGTGTCAAGCCAGAGTTGTTCTAGCAATGATTTCATGAATAAACCAAGCAATATTCTTATCAGAAGATCCACCTCTCAACATTCCTTTCTTTGCCAATGTCTTCCATTGCAAAGCATTCTGCCTCAATTCCAAACCTTCATCACTTTCCATAACTCTCTTAATAGATTTCTCCACCATATCCCTCCCAACCAGGCCATCTCCTAATTTATTCAATCTTATCCCAGTCTTCCACACATCTTCAATATACTTTGAATTAGTTGTTTGATCGCTCCACTGAGAAAAAGTTAGGACAGGTAACCCTGAGCTGAGGCTCTCTAATGTAGAATTCCATCCACAGTGTGTAACAAACATACCCACCGAGGGATGATTAAGAACTGCCATCTGTGGACACCATGACACAATAAGCCCTTGATCTTTTGTTTCCTCAAGGAAACCCTCTAGATACTCATCTACGTTGTTACTTTCTTCTTTGTTATCATCAGGACGAATCACCCACAAAAAGGAATGCTTACTGGCCTTCAACCCATGGGCTATTTCTATGATCTGCTCTTTCGAAAGGACAGTTAAACTGCCAAAAGAAACATATACAACGGTTGATGCTTCCTTTGCATTGAGCCAGTCCATACAATTTTCTGTTTTCCAAAGATGAGTACCCACGTCTTGGTCTTGTGGATTGTTTCCATCTAGGAAAGCTGAGGGAATCAGTGGGCCTACTGTTCTTATAGGAATGAGTGAGTCCATGGACTGTATCTCTGCCATTTCCAATTCATCAAAAGAGTTTCCAAGTATCCATGTGGCCTGAGAAATGGTACTGAATTGGTTCAGCACTATTCGCAACAATGATTCATTTGTATTTGAAGGCTGTAGAAAGGATGGCAAGTCTGATTGACATAGTTGTGGAAGCCCTGCTATTGTTACAACATCTCTCACATTCCCTTCTTCATCTTTTGCTTTTACTAAACACCAATATTATAAAGTGGAAATCAATATCAAAAATTAAGTAAACAGGGAAAGCATATTCTAATATAAAATAGCAAGAAAAATTTCATCAAAGACTTCAATACTATCCATATCTGATTGTACAACATTCCATTTTTTCCAGCTATCTGGCCCCACATAAAATTTTTTTGAGCAAAATCGTGCAACAAGCTTACATCTATCTATGGACATAAGTGTATCCTAAGAAAACCCTAAAAAACTTCAAATATTAAGAAGAAGATAAACAATAATCTGTTATTAAGACAAGCTTACCCAATCCTGCATAAAAATGATAATAGATAGAATAGACTGCACATGACTGCGTCCAGAAGAACGCTGAAGGAACATTGAACTTGTTTGCAATAGCAGGCACCCACTCCAGAAAAGAGTCGTAGACAATACAAGAGACTCTATCACCTTGAGAGTTGAGCCTTTCTATCACCTCTTCAAATGAAAGACCTCCCACCTTTCTGAACAAATCAAATATCATATCTACATCTTTCGTCTTCTCCAAATCAGGAGAAAGCCCATCTGAAATTGTTTCGATTCTGATATCCTGCAAAGTTGTGGTCACATGAGCAGCAGCCCCCTCCCGAGCTTTTACCATTCGCTCTCTAACTCTCTCTGTGGTGATGAAGGTCACATGGAGGTTTTTGCAGACAAGCCTCTTGGCAAACTCCATTAATGGATTCATGTGACCCTGGGTTGGGTAAGGGAACACCACTACATGAGGTTTCTGCTGACCTAATGACCCCATCTTTTAATGCAGCTCAGGAGTCACTGCTTCACAATGACAACACTGCATTGCATTTATAAGTAAATGACAACACTGCATTGCATTGCATCTGCACTGTTTTTGTTTTGAGAAAAAATGACAAGTAATCTGATGGAAGTGCTTACGTAAATGTTAGGGTTGTGTATCTTCTGGCCACAAATCGTGGGTAGCGTTATCACATCCAATTGACGGTGCGCAAGTTTTCACGGTAGTAAAGTACATTTTCATTTAAGGAAAAAGAAATTAGAGTATTTATTTTATATGAAATCTAGCAATCCCCTGAATATTCAGATATGCCCATATGTGTCCACTAACACGGTCGGTACGCTATGAACATACTAGAAGCTTTCATGTGCAGGCTAGGACGACAGATTATAGAAAATGTTAACATATATCATAATTATAAATACTTAATATAGTTATAAACTTTCTTTCTTTTTGAATTTAATAGTGTTTGATTTGTTTAGTATTTACGTTGTGGATCACATTTTGTGATCTATTGTTCTATTGCCACATACAGCTAAATTCAGAAATGACTCATGATTATTGTTATGGGCTGTGAAAATCAGATTTTATAATATTTAATATAGTTATGTATTATGTAGGGCGATCTTAAAAAGCTTATCTGATGCACTGCATTTATAGGGGATGCTATACCTGCAATCTAATTTTTTAAAAAATACTTATGTATTTTGTAGCTTTCCAAGTGGGCCAGATGTAGTTGTTGGAAAACATAGATGATGGTATTAGGCATGTATGAGGGGAGGGCAGCTCATGTTGATGGAAGTTATAATGGTAAATTGGGACTACACTTTGTGGGTCCCATCAAGTATTATTTCTTTCTCATTGATAAAATCTTTTTCATTGAATTCTAAAAAATATACAGTTGATTTTCTTTGAACAATAGATCACCTTAGATCAAATAGCTAATTTGTTTAATCTATCACCAAATTACTTATATTTTAAGATCATCTCTAAGCTACAACATCAATATGTATCACACAAATTCTTCAATTTATCAAAACCATAACTTAAATTATTTAAAATTAACTTGTTAAGAAAATTTCAATTATTAAAAAAAAATTATTAACTAACCCCTATTTTAAACCTTTCCCCTTGATTGGTTCCATCAATTAATATATTTTTCTTTGGAATATGTTAATAGACTTTTTCATTTTTTATTAATTATTATATTATATATATTAAATAAAAGTTTATTTTGATTATAATTAAATAAATTATAACAATAGTTTTACTTAAAATCTTCTTTCTATAATTATATAAATATATATTAAGATGTTTGCCATTATATTATTCGAGTTCCATAATATATGTTTAACAATAGCATAAAATTCCTAACTTTTTTTCAAATTCTCTTTTGCCTAAATTCGATTTGTTTCTGGTGATATTCATCTTGTTTTGCAAGTGATTTCTTGGCAGCGATATCGGTTCGAGAAACGACATCTCATCTACATCTGTGATATCTGAGGAGCATGATCAACACATTTTATAGTGGGCCTTCATTTTCTCACTTGACTTTGATCAGTGGGTTGCCCCAAGTGATTTTCTTGCTATTGAGGGGGTATTCGTTATTCCTTCATCATTGACCAGCGACATCTTCTTCTGACAGCGAAGTTCAATACTGAATCTTGCACGACTAAACAGATCAGAGCATGACTAAACAGATCAGAACCCTTTGCAATTCATTAAGACTTATTTTTTTGGTTGGTCCTTGATTTGACCAAGTTAGATTGTCTCACCAGGCTAGTCAATAGTGATAGTGATATTTTGCTTATGAAGCCCGCAATCTACTCCATTAACAAATCAAAGATCTCTTCATTAGTTTATGATCATTTCCGCAGGTTTTCCAAAAAGCTTCAATATTGGTAACTGACTCTCTTTTCTAATTGGCTAATTTTCTGCAAACTGTATTGTTTTTGGGCTTAATATTCTGGATTAGGATTTTACCCTGTGCCCTGCTAGTGGAAACGCCATTTTGTGGGCCCTTGCAGAGCTGCATAAGCGATTTGATCCCACATTAGCACCTTTAAGAATCTTTTGATCTCAAATTCCTCTTTCTCAGGTTAGCGAATCGTGAGCTTAGGATCATAACTATATATTTCTCCTCTTTTGCGGAAAGCACAATGTTTTGTGGACCCCATATGATGTTATTTGGCTTGCTAAAGTTGTGTAGTGATTTAACATGCCTTGACTAATTGTTAATGATCACAAATTTGTTTCTGGATCTGATTGTGTGAAACAAATTTGGGATTGATCTTATGGATTGTGGTAATCTACATACTCTAATTATTAACTATGTGGATAAGCGACTTATTGGTTGGAGTGAATTTGTTGACTTTGTTGACTTTAGTGGCATATATGGTTTGGAGTGACTTTGATAAGCTCATTGGCGCATGCAACCGCCAACTCATCAAAAGATCGTGCTCTTACATACCCCATTTTTTTACCTTGAAGGTATTGGTTGCTCTCCTTTTAGCCTAATTCACTCCTCTTTTTCAACAGAGCATATCTTGAGCTCCCTAAATTAGTTTTTCATACTCCATATACCGTTGAAAAGCTAATGTTGTTGACTTCATCATCATTGCAATTAATCTTCTTGCATTTTTTTCTTTTCAAGAGTATTTGCAGCTTGAAGTCTCTCCTTGTTCTCTTGATTTCCAAACATTTGGACAATACAATTTGTGGGGGGCTTTCATTTCAGTTTCTCATTTCATCTCAAAGGTTTCAATTTTTTGGCTTTGGTTTACATGGCTAACTCAATGTTTGAGATTCTTACACTGCAAAACTATCACACTTGAAAAGTGAACATGCAACACTTACTTTGGTTCAAAGGATTGTGGTCAACATTGAGTGAGACTCAACCTAATCTCACTAAGGAGTTTGAGAGGATTACACATCAGGCTAAGTATGATGAGGCAATGGGTTTGATTTCAGTCCATGTCTTAGATTCTTTGTTCTTCTGCATCAAATAATGCACTACATTAAAAGATGTATAGGATAAACTCAAAGATCTTTTTTGTTCAATTAGTGAAATTAGAGCTATATAGCTAGAAGCAAAAATTGCATCTCATTTTATTGATACATTCCCCTTCACTGAGGATTATTTGGTCAAATTCAAATCCTTACATTCTTAGTTGAAGGGATATGGGAAAGAGAAAATAGATAAGGAACGTATTTCTTGATTTCATCTAAGGTTATAGGTGTCTTTTCTTATTTTTCTACTTCCTTCTATTCCACAATGAATGGTTTGGGTTTAAAATTTGTAATGTCATCTTTTTAGACCTTTTGAGAGAGATTGACTATGGAGCAATCGAAACTTCATGAAAATGATGTAAAAAAGTCTCAAGCATTAGTTTCTACCCCACCTCAAGACTAGGGAAAAGAGAAAAACAAGAAACCTAAGCCCAAGATAGAATCTTGTGAAACTTCCACAACCTCTTCTAAAGATGATAATTATAAGGAGAGAGCTACATGCATCTTTTGTAAAAATCCCTAGAATGGTGAACAAAACTATTATAAGGAATTCATGAGTTCAAACAATTACTCAAGGAGCATTGTATTTCCATTTCCTCATCATCTAGTTCACCCTCTTTAGCCAATCTGTTGCATGGATCATTGATTCAAGAGATTCAGTTCCCATCACTTGTTCTCATGATTCCTTAATTCTAGATTCTCTTTGACCACAATTTCAAGATAAACTCTTGACTACAAAAAATTAATTTTTATTTATTTTGCTACCATTTGTGACATTTTTTTGGATATATGTACAGTGAGTAATGTTCATTTGATTCCTATCATCTCTCACAATCTCCAGTAGTCTATCAGATCATGCAATAAGGCAATGTAGTTGATTTTACTCCAAATTCAATGTTCATTTGTCGTCCCACAAAATAGATTTTTTTAGTTGATAGGGTTGATCATCAATCCAATGTATTTGTCTTTTATCATTTTATTGATGATGATGAGCCATATATTCAATTGAGTCTTCCTTCTAGTGAAGGGAGTAATTCCGATGGGTTTGAGGGCTTAACTATGGTTCCCCCACCTCCTGCTACATCAAAAATTATTGTAGATATGGATTCCAAGTCTTCACCACAGCAGGACATCATTGGTTTTTCAATTTTTTGGTTAGAGGATGGTTTCATTGCACATCTATCCAACTAATTGACTTCTCATTCTCTATTTCAGATTTGGAGAGCATGCTTGTGGAGGCATCACTTCTACTTATAGATTCTTCAATATAGGATGATATTGAGTTGATGAAGGGTACTCCCCTTATTAACACAGACACACAAAAAATAAAAAAATAACAACGATTTGCAAAGACAAGAAATGAGATTTCTATTACCCACAATGAAATGAGACTACAATATTCAGAAATATAACATGCATAGTCACATGGGCATTTTATTACAATATTCTCCAAGCGAGAGCTACCATATGCATAACCTAGAACTACCCTAGACAACCATACGTGCCTTCAATATATAGGCAATTTTAACCACCCAAGAAGATTCTAGAAATTAAACCCTAAAGTTTTATAAGAAGGCTCTTTAATTATTATTTCTCTTTGTTCAGTGAAGTTGTAGTTGTCATTGGTCCTAGCTTTGGAGGCTACAAACTCCAACATGATATGGAAATAGTTGATATGTGACATAATTTTATATATTTTTGGAAACTTGTAAGAATAGTCCTACTGGTTCATTTTCTTAGTAAAATCAAGTTTGAGATGAGTTTTTATTTCACTTGTGAGACAAATTCTACCAATTATACATTTTTTTCTTTATTCCACAGATTATCAAGGAACACATATGCCGAAGGATATAAGAACATGCATATATCTTATTGGATCCACAACTTTGCATATACCCTAATACCCCTATTATGTCTAATTATTTACTTTCCATGCATGCTTTTGAGCTCTCATTTATTGTGAGACACTTTCTTGTTCAGGATTCACATATACCTTGAAGTGGGGGCAATTTATGTACCCATGTCAATTATCATTTAGCTTTGGGCCCATTTTGAGAGATTATATTTATAAAATTATATAAGTATATGCATCATTATTTTTGTATGTTTAGCTCCTTCCATGATCTCCATCCATCATCATTTATTCTCACATACATATATTTTGAAACACATTAACTTATTCCTGCCATATTTTAATTTTCTCCCAAACATTTTTATGGTTTATTAGCCTTAATAAACACTTAGACATTCTTGATTTTGATACTTGTCTTTTCTTATTTTGATCCCTTGTGGTGTATATCTAACCTATAATTATTATTTTTAAATTCAAATTGCTAACTCTTGTCCTATCCTCATAGCCATTGACAACTAACTTAGTGGACATTTGTGTAATCATTTTATTTCTTAGATCCTAAAAATATTCATTTGAGTATTGATCATGTTCTAGTCAAGCGTTCACTAAATAATAATCTACTTTTACAAGAAGTGTTTCTAGGAGCCAGTATGATGCATTAGAAATGTTATTTGAGTCATTTGGGCACTTACTTGCCCATATTTGTCATGATTGTAAGTTCCTTAATAATCAACAAAGAGTAGAAGTCCCCAACAACAAAAAAATTATACTATATCAAATCATAACCATGTGTTGGGATTTGGATTTTTGTAAAATAGAATTATTCCACATTAGTGGAATTGACCAAAAAAAATTCTACTTATCTAATTTGAGGAAAATATACACTAAGGTTACCTATTTTCTCGTAAAATATAATAGAGTTTTATGTTGCATCAACTATTGATGTTCATCATTACTTGTGAGACTATATATCTAATCTTTATATATTTAATTTCCAACAATAAAATAATTATATTCTTTATCATTCTAGCTCTCCAAGGAAAAATCCATGCTCAATAGTGCTTTATTCAAAGAAGTACATTATTGGTTCCCTCTTGGGAATTCCCAATACTTCACCACTATGGATATAATAGGTACTAAATGAAGCATTCATTCTCCCCATAGGTTTATGTAATGCTCCACTCATAAAATAAAATCAACCAATATAATTCTCAGAAAAAAAAAAAAAATCAAAATTAAATATAGATATTATAATTGAGCATACAATGGTTGTAGCTCAATGAGTTGAGCACAATTGATTAGGATGATGGCATGAGATTTAGAAAGTCATCCACCAGGGTTCTGATTATCAGAGGCAGGGTAAATTTGACATACGAGATCTTCTTGTACGTGAGTACTTAACCAAAGGAGGCTTGTACTTTATATGTATGACTGCTTAACACTTGTAATTTAGATGTATGCTTACTCATATCATTGTAATCCACTATATAAAGATAGAGATACTGACATTTATATATGCCACCATATGTCCATCAAAAATAAAAATATAAAATACCTCATACCTATCCTTCCAACTATCAAACAATCTCAAAACCAAATAGTCAAACTAAATATAGATATTATAATAGAACATACAGTCAAAATACTCCTACCTATCATTCCGACTATCATTTCTTCCTATCTTTTCTCACTTTCTCTCTTTTGAATTTGTTTATTATTTGGAATATTTGAAGTTCCAAACTAATACGATGTGCTTATGAACTGCAACGAGTGCTCTTGCAATCAGTTGTGTATTTTTCAATCATAATTTACGAATAAACCGAGTATTTCAACATATTAGGATACCACAAAGACAGGTTCTGGACATCCTCAAAAATTAATCATAGATAGCTTACGTATGTGCTGATCTCGTCATCTCATTTGCCATACAACTGCAATACAAATACAATTCAACCGACATTCAAATTAAAAAAATTCAAAACACTCACAAAAGGTAAACATGATGTAAAATCGATCATAAACGACCAGTAGTTAGCTGTATTTATCAATCCATCCATTTGACTCTCTTAGAACTCGGAACAGACATTTTAGTTCTATTTATAGGTCTTTCTTTTAACCTTAGGAGCACAGAGTTCTTAAGATCTGGATCTCAAAGTTTTGTTGTGTGGGCTTCATTTTAAACAAGTATTTTCAGTGAAATGAGGAGCTTAGGAGAGTTAGAGAAGATGGCTCATGTAATGGTGTTTCCTTATCCAGCTCAGGGCCATATCAATCCACTAATGGAGTTCGCCAAGAGGCTTCTCTCACACAATCTCTTGGTGACATTTGTCATAACAGAAAAAAATAGAGAGCGAATGACACAAGCCCAGGATGGTGCTTCTTGTGCCATTTCAGCTTTGCAGAATATGAGGATTGAAACAATTTCAGATGGGCTTACTCCTGATTTTGACAGTAAGAAGAGTTCAGATACCGAAAATGATCGGTTAGAAAAGTTTGGAAGTGTTTCATTTGAGCATCTAATAGAGAGGCTCAGTGCTCAAGGCGAGAGAGTCTCTTGCATAGTCTATGACCCTTTTCTGGAATGGGTTCCACTAATAGCAAAGAAATTTGGTATTCCTTTGGCCTTCTTTTGGACACAGTCTTGTGCAGTTTACTCCATCTATTATCATTATAAAAAAAGACATGCTATGTTGGCACAATTTCCAGATTCATTTCCAAATAGATCATGTTTTCACAAATTATCTGACTTTGCTCTTTTTGAGCAAACAACAATTACTGTTCTCATGGTTGGTGTCTAGATTTTTATTTTATTTTAAGCTTTTTAACTGCAGCATCTAATTACTGTTTCTCTGCTTTAAGAGTCTTTACTGGTTGACTTGGCAAGCATGAGCCCTAATAAATTTTAAGCTCATTGGTTGGGATCTAATGTTTTCTGCTTTTTTAACAGCAGGACTGCTATATAGTTATGGATAGATTCAAAATATATAAGACTGCTTTCACAGCATATCTTTTAAAAACATGTATAAAAACACAACTTTTTTAGATCTCTCTTTTCAAAAGGTGTTCAGATTACTGTTTCCCTGCTTTAAGAGTCTTTACTGGTTGACTTGGCAAGCATAAGCCCTAATAAATTTTGAGCTCACTGGTTGGGATCTAATGTTTTCTGCTTTTTTAACAGCACGACTGCTATATAGTTATGGATAGATTCAAAAAATTTAAGACTGCTTTCCCAGTATATCTTTTAAAACCATGTATAAAAACACAACTTTATTAGATCTCTCTTTTCAGAAGGTGTTCAGAAAATTCGTTTCATATTGATAACACTGTTGGAATATAATATTACATGGAATCAAATAAGATTTTAGATTTGTTGTTAAGAGTTTTCTTGAGTGTCAATCACTTTCAGTTTAGTTGGTAAGATTTTTAAAATTTATAAGTACATTTATAAAATTTTGTTAAGGTCATCGAGTCTATATATCTGTATTAGATCCAATGATGAATAGTAAGATATGATGAATAGTAAGATATGAGTTCTTTTTATGTATTCTATTGTTTTATTCTCTATTTCTCATGTATATAATTTGTTTCTAACTAAACACTAAAGTGTGCCCACTGTTTACATAAGCCATTCAAATTATGGATAAATTCAAATATTAAAGATAATAATATTGTTTTTAATGACACTAGTTATGTTCTTTTTTTATTTTATTTATTTTCAAATATATTTTGACTAAACATTGATATGTTTTGATGTTTAGGGAATGAAGAGGATGAATCGCAGAATGACATAAATGGGAAAGTAATATCTAGACTTTCACAACTACATCCATCAAATTTACCATCATTTGTGCAATCTTCAAATCCCTACCCATCTATTTTAAAGAGGGTGCTAGATCAATTCAATAGTGTTTCCCAAGCCACATGGATATTGGGAAACTCTTTCTTTGAACTCGAAGCAACATAAATAAAATCCATGGACTCACTTATTCAAATTAGATCAGTGGGTCCTCTAGTTCCATCATCTTTTCTAGAGGGAAACAATACCAAAGACCTAGATGTTGGTACACATCTTTGGAAAACAACAAATTGCATGAATTGGCTCAAGACAAAAGGGGAGTCAAGTGTAATATATATTTCCTTTGGGAGTTTCATTGTCCTTTCCAAAGAGAAAATACATGAAATAGCATTTGGACTAAAGGCTAGTGGTCATTCCTTCTTGTGGGTAATACGTCCAAGTGATAATAATAAAGAAAATAACACTACACAAGATTTTCCAGAAGGTTTCTTAGAGGTTTCCTCTATAGCATTTTTTATGACCCATTGTGGATGGAATTCTACGTTGGAGAGCCTTAGCTTAGGGGTTCCTATGCTAGCATTTCCTCAATGGAGTGATCAACCAACCAATGCAACATACATAGAAGAGCATTGGAAGATAGGTATAAGATTGAAGAAGAAAGAAGATGATTTGGTTGGGAGGGAAGAAGTGCATAAAATAATCAGGGAAGTTATGGGAACCAAACGAGGAGCTGAATTAAGAAAAAATGCTTTATGGTGGAAGACATTAGCTATGAAAGCTATAGAGAATGGTGGCTCTTCACAAAAAATAGTTGAGGATTTTGTTAAGGAGGTTATGAATAGTGCATCACTAATGTCTTCCACTACCATATGAATATAGACAATTTTACTTTGAATGTACTATCATGTGTTAAATGAGCCCTTTTTTATAAAGAATGTCTAGAGTTTGTTTAAGAATCTATAATCCTAACATTTTTATTAAGTAATTTCTTTTGTGTTGATAAAATAATAAACTATGTATGCTTTGTAACTTGTCCACTTCCAATGTTAGATTATCCCACATGCTTGGGATCTAATAGTTCTGCTAAGTAGAATTAGTATTGTAGCATCACAAATAATATCCATATATAATTTCATACTCACTTAAATGCCTCAATTCCTATTTTGGCCTTATGTGCTTTGAGCATGTCTAATTCTCCACACATTCACTTCAAATTGCAAACCTTATCTATCAAATAGGTCAGTGGTTCTTTGTTTAGCCTTGATAGGATGGACAATGGCACCATAGACACTCTTTTCCTTGGATAATGGTGCCCCATGTGTCCTTTTCATGCTTAAAGAACCCTAATTTTGGACCCACCAATGGTCAGAAAATATAAACAAGGATTCCTTTCTTACGTCGTCCTACTTTTTAAATTCAAGCATATTTCATGAGGTGAGGTATAAAATCAAGCCTTACCCCCCCCCTATTTAAGATATGATCTTATCACGTGGGATCTTACATCCTATCATCTAATATCATCATATTTATTGAGCAAGAACTCAAGCTCTATTAAGATAGTGAAGGAGATTTCAATTTTAGAATTCAAGCATACAAAATAGCATTTATGATCAAGTTATCATGAAGTCAATTACACATTCCTCTACAAAAAAATCCCTTTCATGGAGACTTCAACAAAAGGAGATTCATGAAGTTATAGCATTCCATTTTAGAATTTCAATATCATATCTAGCCTCTTCTATTTCAAGTCACACTTTTAATTCTATTTCAATTTAATTGATAAGATATGAACACAGGACTCTAGATTCACGATGAGTAGATATAGACATACAAAACCATCTTTTGCATAGACATTGAGGCAAGGATAAAGGCCATATTTTTTGCCAATGTTCAACACTTTTTCAAAGAAAATTTTGGGAAAAATTTAGAACAACATTCTGATTTGGAAAGGATATTTTTTGTTTGCATCCAACACTCTTGGACAAGGCTTCCCAGATCTATCATTATCCTCGATTTTTAAGCTTAAATTTTAAACACAAGTCACTCTTTGTTTCTCATTTCTAAATTTGTAATTTATGTCTACACATCTGATATGAAGCTTTTGATGTATTTTAATTACTAAAATTTTCACACTATTAGCCCATGATGTTGCATTTAGTTCATATCTTTCTACAGCTCATTCCCAACTGAATGAAGGAGTGTTGAATTCACCTTATCCCCAGTCCTTTACAATCAGATTTTGGATTGAACCAAATGTATCTATTCTCCTACTAAGTGTAATCAAAGGAAATAGGACCAATTCTTTATTTTCATGCATAAACTTGTGAGCCCTATTTCCCAATATTACATTTTGGTAAACTCAAGTATCTTATACTTACTTCTAATTTTCATTTTCAGATCTAGTTCTTGTGCGCTTAATTGATCCATATTTGAATTTTTTATGAAATACATCATTTATACAATACTTAATTGCCCATTCTATTTGAAAATCACATTGTCTGATTATTTATTTTCCTTGCATTATGAAGTACATCTAGCTTTGTGCTGAGGTTTCATTTTATCCTACATCTAATATACCTAGTAGAACATTAATTAAAATTTGCCTTATTTTTAAAGCTCATTTGTCAATTTTGTGACTACTAATTGTTGAATATTTGACCAATGTGGTTGTCAAACTTGTTTTGTTGACGTGGTTGACAAGCAACATATTCGTCGGAATACCAATGACACAATGGTCAAAAGAAAAAGGCTGCATGGTCAAGAATTGTAGTTGTCCTACCCGGCCAACCCATTCCACCATTGGTCAAAATTACGACCAACGTACAATGAGAAAAGTAATTAAAAATGATGAAAATGCTATATAAATGACATCGTGATCATCGAGATACTGATGACTCTACGAATATCAGTTCATCGATCATACAACTCTCTCATTGAATAGGAATCCATAATCATTAAAATACCAATGACACATTGGTCGAGAGAAAAAGGCAGTGTGGTCAAGAATTGTAGTCTCCTTGTCTGACCAACCCATTCCACCATTGGTGAAATTATGACCAATGACGATGATAAAAGTAGTCAAAAATGATGTCAATGAGCTATATAAATGACGTCATTATAACCAAGATACCGATGACTGTACGACGATCATTTTGTCGGTCATACAACTCTCTTGTCAAAATATCCATGACCGGTTTTTTTAATTTTTTAATAAATTTTTATGTGCATCTTGGAGTGCAATGGGTATGCTAAAGATATATGCACCTCTCTCCATCTCTCTCTATAACTCTACCTACCTGTCTACAACTCTAGTCACCTCTCTCTATCTCTCTCTGTCCTTCTATCTCTAGTTACATCTCTCTATTTTTTCTAGTCATATCTCTCTAGCTCTATCTACCTCTCTCTATCTCTTTCTATCACTTTCTATGTGTCTACATCTCTCTATAACTCTATCTATTTATGTCATTCCCTCCCTCCTCTCTCATTCACTTCATCTCTCCTACTCTATTTCTCTCTCTATTTATGTCTCCTTTCTCTCATGTTGGGGTAGGGGGACTATCGATAGTACTTATGTGATTCATTCAAATCTTGATGGTATATATGGAGTTCTTCATTCTTAGTCACACATACTCTTTTTTATTTATTTTTCTCTCTTTTGGAGAGGATTTTCTCGATGATTTTTTCTCCTATTCTCTCTTTTGGAGAGGATTTTCCTGATCATTAAATTGGTGATTAAAAAAATTATCTCTGAATCAGGTAAAGAAGTATAATTAAACAACGCATGTAATAAATATAATGAGTCAATACGTAGCCAAAATCTTTAGTAGCAAGCACATACAATCTAGTAGCCAAAGGACACCCCTAATAGATAAACTTGAAAAGGCCAAAGGTATTACATTCCTACCCATTGATAGTGAGGTAAGTTAAAGCATCCAAGAAGAGTACATAAAATAACTTGAATAAACAGAGACCCAAATATAGAAACCTAAATCATGGAAAGAATAAAAGGTCACTTGATGCGATCAAAGTATTTAACAAAGTAAAATTTTGTTAAAAATAAAAATAAAAATTTCTTGTGTGAAGATGATAGTGAGGAATTGAAGGATGATGATGGCGCTCTGCAAATTCTTGAATCATATCATTGCTGACATCTGTGTGTGTCTTTGTGGTGATGTTTAATTGAATGTCCTTTTTTCAATTCTTGTGTCACTTTACTTTGTCCATTTTTGTTATCTTTGTTTCCTTGCGAGCTTTTATTAGCCTTTGGCCTATGTTTCTTTTGTGCCCTCGGTCTTCTGTTGTTATTTGGGGTTTGCCCTTCCCCTTCCTGGGTCGCACGTATGAAGGGAGGGTCGATTAATAATGGTGATCTCCCGCAGAGTGAAGGAGATATCATTAAAGGGAATGCAGAGAAATCTGACAGAGTTCATGCAAAGAGTAATGAGTCTTCAGAGGGATTTAAGGGTGATTTATCGAAAGATAAATTATCCTACAAACAAATTGTGGCCGAAAGCTCGCCTCTTTTCTCTGAAAGTGCAGGGTTTGATGGCATTTTCAGCAGAAAGGTGGTTGGTGAAGGAGGAGATAGATTGGGACGAGCCACAGCCAATGGATTTGGACGGCCCATTGGAGGAGATGCAGAGGGTGGAGGAGGAGTCGGAGGAAATGGTAAGATTCCTTCCCAAGGGTTGAAAACTCTCTCTATTTTGCCGAATGAAGATATGGTGAGTGCTATTAGATCCGAACATAGTAGGTTAAAAAACATTGCAATTTTCTTTGTTTGTCTGGATAAAGAATCACTTCCTTCTCGCAAGTTTTTTTTATGATTGGCTTGCCTTCGTTTGGGGAAAAAAACTTGGCAATTTTGTTACATACTGTAGGATGGTTCAAAAAGGATTGTTTGTAATTTTGTTAAAAAATCATAGCATGCAAGAAAGGGTTTTGAATAAAAAATTTTGGAATGTTGGTCGTTTGTTATTTAAAGTTTTTCCATGGTCCCCTAAAGGCAATATTGAGAATGTGGTGGCCAAGTCAGCCCCGAACTGGGTAGAAATAAAAAATTTGAATGTGGAGTTCTGGCCTTTTATCTCCCAAATATTAAAACCATTGGGCTCTGTGTTACAAATTGAGCATTCTAGGGTTACTTTGCCGCATTTAAATGCTAGATTTCTGGTCGCCATTAAACCAGAAATAGACTTCCCAGAATGTATTGCTATGGAATTTGATGGTGAAGTATTATGCTGGGAGGTCTCGATGCTTGGAAACCTTAATGCTTGCTTCCATTGTAGATGTAACGGACATTCAAAAAAGGATTGCCCAACATTAAACCAGAGCCAGAAAGGCAAATTTAACACGGTCCATAAACCGGAGAGTTCTGTTATTAAAACTAGTAATCTGGTAAACCAAAATGATAGTGGTGAGAAAAGTATTGATAAAACCAAAAACAAAGAGGTTCTGGGGTCACAATGTCTTGTGAAACCTAACGTTTCCACTAATAACGCGGATATGCAAGTTGATATTTTAGACCATAATAGGTTTGCCTCTTTAGCTAACCCATTGTTTAATGAAGACTTTGAAGTTGTACCTGCAGTCAATTCTACTAATATTGGCTATCTCACCACCTTAGTTGCGCATCCTTCAAGTGGTATCCCATTTTTAGTTGCCTAGAATGAGTCTGCACCCTCCATCAAATTGAATTCTCAACAACTTGCATTAGCCACGGTTAATCAGAGAGCTGAGGTGGTAAAGAGCTCTAGTAAAAAAAATCATCAGTCTTCTTCACTGGAATGTATTGTCCCACCTAAATCCCTCCAAATTGTAGCATTTAATAAAGACCTATAGTTTACTGAAGTTGGTCGTAAGAAAAGAAAGACACCGTGGATAAAAATTCCCCACCAAAAAAGAATAGAGAGAAGGATAATATACCAGATTGTTTTAATCGATTGTGCAAAAGCATGGAACCCCACCCCAAATAATCACTATGATTAAGATCCATAGCTAGAATGTTAGAGGTTTAGAAATGGCGGATAGGAAGTACACAGTCAGGAAGTGGTGTAATCAGTTGGTGGTAAAAGATATTATATGTTTGCAAGAGATTAAGGTGGTAGGATTCCAAGCCCATACCATCCTCAAATTCCTGTGGGACAAAGCCATAGGATTCCATTTGAATCATGAAAGGGGTAAAGGAGGTGTAACCATCCTTATTAATTCAAAATGGGCAGACCAGATTGTCAAACATGGGTGCTCACCATGCCAGAGGATTATATGGGTTATTTTGAAAATTGAACAAGAAGAAGTGGGGATTTGTAACATATATGTAGCTAATGATTATAGGGACAGAGCAGTAATGTGGGAATGGTGTGTAAAATATCTACCCAGCAATCCATGGATCTTTGTGGGTGATTTCAATATGGTAGAGAACAGGGTGGATAAATTAGGAGGATTAGACCGTGTATGGAAAGGAAATGAGATGTTTTTTTGGCAACAATTCAAAAGGAAGTTTAAGCTTATTGACCCCATGGAAAATATGTATAGAAAATATCAGGATATTTGGTTCACATGGTGTAATAACTAGAAGGGAAAGTAGAGAGTGTACTATAGGCTTGAAAGATTCTATGGGGATGCTACTATCTTCTCATTTATACCGGAAGGCAATCATGCCCCAGTATTGGTATACCTGGCATCCATCTCAGATCATTCACCTATCCAAACTTGCATTAGAATTGATAAGATTGGAGTTACAGGGGATGGTGGCTTGAGACTAAATTCATTTAAACTTAACATTTTTCTACTTGATGACTCAGACAATCTAGAGGCCATTGAGATGGTTACTCAATTGATTAAAATGGGTAACCCAGAGATGCACCAGATTGACATATGGGAGCAGTTGGTGGATGCATGGAAGAACATTTTT
>MU224951.1:13373004-13397108 GCA_018584345.1 Thuja plicata | reverse complement strand
TTATTTAATTCATTTAGAAATATAGGATTTTAATTATTTAAACAAATAAATTGCTTTTTAATAATTAAGGGGCTATAGCCATTTTAATAAAATTAATAGGCTAGGGGAATGGGTTGGATTGCAAGTGACATGTGATATAGAGATTTATTTAATTCCTTCATATTAAATACTATAGCCATGTTTGATTTAGATTTGATCTGATTGGTCGATATTGATGTAAATTGTATGGCTACAATAGATAATATAAATCAGTGATAAAAATCACCTAGGACATTAAATTGATTCAAAGAATTATGCCAAACAGTAACAGGGTCGTTTGGACATAACTCGAGGGTATGATCGCACTTAGGGCAAATAGGGTCCATAGTTGCAACAGACCGAAATTAGGTGGTTACAATAGGTAACAATATCACATGTGTTATTAACTTCATGAACTGATAAGCTAAGATTTGAACTGGGCAGATTAATGCAACAACTTACTTGTCTGGTAGCTTTGGCTGAATTCATTACAACAACAACAAATGTAAGCCGAATCTGAATAGAATAGATAGGACCATACAATTTAGCCCACTGGTAAAATTTTCCATGAGGCACCTTATCCATGAATAGAATAAGATCTCTCACAACCATCCATGCACCCACAACTACATCCACATTCATAGTTTATTCACTTATTACTCATCTTCCCTAATAAGGAACAAAGAACAAAAGACCAAAAAACAATATGAAGCTAACCTGGTGGGTATTTATTCTTATTTAATGATTCCATGAATATTAGTTCCATATTTTCAGACAAGGCATTTCTATGCACAAGAGTTGCCATGACACATCATTGTGTTGATGAAAGAATATTTTAACTTATAACACTCATGAAAAGAGTACATCTACAATGCAACATATGGATCAAAGGCATTCAATGATGATACATGACTAGTGAGTTTGATGTTATTAAACAAATAATTTATTTGGTATCAAATGTGAAAGCATGAAAGAGTGTTCCATTATATTAAATCTTGAGATGACTCTCTTAGATACATGACCCAGTGCAAGCCATCAAAGGTATAGTGCCAGAATACATGACTACATTGAATAAATGAAGATGATAGAGTCATGAATGCCAAAGTCATATAAGGATCCAAGTGATAAGGAAAAAGATACTAATATTAGTCATAATATGAAAAAGAGTTACAATCATTTGATACAAGTAAAGAAACCATTGAACGTCACAATAAAGGAATAGAGGAAATGTTAACAATAGCACAATGATGCAAAAAAAGATTTAAAAAAAGAAGAAAGAAATGGATTCAATATCAAATGTGAAAGCACAAGAATAGATATCCATATATGCTATTTGTGTCAAAGGATCTAGAGGTTTTATTTTCATACTTGGGTTTAAAGATAAAATTTATAAACAAGATAATGAGTCACGACCTCCATGAATTTGAATAGAAGGGTTTGGTTTTTGTGTTATGCACAAATTTATACAAGAATGTCATGACCTGATATTGTATAGAAAACCCATAAAAGATCTTTTTCTATTTTACTAATGAAGGTTACAAAGACTTCTATCATTAATTACAAAGAATGAGGATTTAATCCTAGAGTTACAAATACTTCCATCATAAATTAAGGTTACTAGATAATACAAACCCTAGGTGCCATGAAAACCCTCGAGCTAAGAAGAATACAACATTCTCAAATTTTTATTTTGTTGTTTCTATAAAAATGTAATCATGGAAAAGGTAAAAGTGTAGAACATACTGAAGCTTGAATATTAAATAGAAGGAGGGTGCACATAATTAATTTAGTTTCTTGTTATGTTTTAATAGGTTATCAAATACCAATTTTTAAAACAATGGACATGATCTTCATTGAAACCCTCAAAATTCTGATAAAACATAGGAAAAGACACTAAATTATGATAAACCATAGGGAAAGACACTAAATTACCACTTCACTAGGAAACTTCCTCACACATCTCAAATATTGTACTCCCTCTCAACCTAACTATGATCTACAATTTCTGATTGTGTACTTCCCAAGTTTTCCATGCACCTTTGCTTGACTCATTACATACCCTTTGTTTGATCACACACTCTTCTGCTAATATGAAATTCATGGCATGCTGTTGCAAATTAATGTTTTTTATGATATATAATATGATGATTTGGACATGAATGTATTGTTTGATACTCCATTCCAATATCTTTTATAATGCCAGATAATTCTCGGTATAAGCGAGGTAGAGTGTTTGATGGTGGTAACAAACAATCACCTATAAACCTACAAAAAAAAATATAATTAATGGTACATGATTCACCCTTTGTTAACAATAAGTAAATTATGACTAAAATAGGTGAGAAAGATGACATACATGACATACCTTAACATACGTGAGATTTCTACATTGGAAAAACCATTCAAAACCTTGAAGTTCACCAACAAAAATACAACAGAGAGAAGAGTTGTTTGGGAGCCTTTTTATAGGGGCTCATATGCCTTCTCGATTATAGGTAAATCAATATCATCTACATCATTGTGATCAGTTGTGCCAGTACTATCATCTTTAATCATATTCTTTGGCACATGATCAGCTGCAACAATACCAACATCTTCAATTATGTTCTCTATTGCAGGATCATCTTCTTCCATGGAGTCATTATCTTCTCTTTGGATATTCACACCTCCATGTTCCTCCACTTGAAAATTCACATTCTTGGGATTGTTGTGGTCTATACCACACTAATACATTTGGTACCAAATTGCAACGGCAGTGCCGTTGCAGTTTTTCCGTCACAACCTTGTCGTCGTCGCAATTGCGACGGTCTGTCGTCACAATTGTGACAACGACAAGGTTGTGACGGAAAAACTGCAACGGCACTGCCGTTGCAATTTGGTACCAAATTTATTAGTGCCATATAATCCAGGGTGGTTGACCTATATTAAAATGATGACCTTAAATTAACCATGACAACAATCTCATCATCAATTGATTTCTTATGTATATAAATTGCTAAAATAATATATTGAAATACTTACCAATGGACAAAAATTGTTCCCCCTTCAATGTGACCATGCTGCCTACAATGTTTCTCAGCTATTTTGACTAGAAGTATTTGATTCTCTAAGCCCTTGCAATTTTGGTAGGGACATAAAATTTTCCATCACCTTTTCTTTTGAACTTAGACCACAATCTATCAATAGTCTCCTTATTTTGTTATGGGTTCATATTTTCAGACATGGTCTTTCTTCATAGGAAAATATTCTAGTTATAATTATACCAAAAACTTGTCTCACATACTCTGAATTAAGATATTAATGTTGTAATTTGTCAAATATAAACATACTAGCATTAGTAGTATCTTGTATAAAATCAAGTTTAAATCCATTAAATAGATTTTGACTGTAAAGTATTGCACATTTAATCTAATCATGATTCATATTTGATAGGAATGCTAAGAATATTACTTGTTGAATTATATAATTATTCTTTCAAATTTTAAATGGATCGACACACACATTACATATAGAATTCCCCAACACTTATAAATTCCTCCCAACAAATAAAACACACAACACATGATCCAACTTTGTCTACAAACAATACTAATTGTTCATTATTTCTTAAGACAGTTAACTTGCAACTTTCAAAGACAAATAAAAAAAGAGGGGAAAGAGAAAGTGAGAAGTAACAAGTGAAGAGGATAAAATAGATACTAGCTTGAGAAAAGAGGTATATACAATCTTAGAAAAAATACATAGAGAGAAATCATAACCATGAATATATGGAGCAGTCAAAAGAATGGTGTGTCTAACAAATGTTACAAAGCATAAAGATAGTGGATAGAATATAATGGTGACAGTGAATATGTATTTTTTCAAGACATAGTCACCAACAAGGAATGTAATACACTGATATGAATAATGTAAAACCAATGAATTCCACTGATATAAAGAGGCTTATGAATTTATGAAAAACATAATCACTATTCATAAGGTTCAAAGTAGTCCCATGAAGGAGAATATAGTTGGTTGACTATTGTAATAGAAAACAAAAGGTATAGAAAGAGTTTGAAAACCCAAAGAGTATTATTTTAGCATTCTTGTTTTAGTAGTCTTGTGTATTTTTGAGCTAATAATACAATGTTTCTACTCCATTTTCCAATCAAAATATATTATTTCAAAGAATTTGAATGCACAGAAATAAGGACTGTACTCACGAGATAGAAATGACTGTCTGTAAGAATGTTTTTATTTTATTGATTCAAAACCCTTTACCATGGTCTCCACACATCCAAACTCTACATAATTTTTACACTCATGTGGATCTCCTCTAAATGACCCTATACAATTTTCAACTAATCCAAAACTAACTTTAAACTTCCCCACAATAGTCAAAACTGACTGTTACACTAATTTATGGTTTATACAAGTTGTCAAGTTGACAACTACCATGTCAACTTCAACCATTTAAACCATGACTTTATTAGACATCTTGTCTAAGGATTAAAACATTCGAACCCAACTAAAATACTATCTCTAAGGTCCTCTAGACCTCATAGTGACCCTTAAGGTATATTTTTCCAATAAGGAACTATTACAACATTTTATCACATTTAGTGTATTTACAACATTTTAATGGCTTTCTTTCCATATTACAATCATTGATGACCTTATAGTTCTTTAACCAATCTCACTTATCCTTGAATCAATCAAGTGACCTCAAGGTTACCCTACTAGCCCTTATGCCAAGCATGGCTTATAAATCTTGTTTATAATGATCCATAAACATTACAACATATTTTAAAAATATGAAATGACCATCCATGGTCTCATTACAATGCCAAATGATCCTTTATGGCCATATCCCCATCTCCATAGGATCTATTGTGACCCTGGTGTACCTTCATGACCTTGGTGCTTCTACACCACATACCATGTTGGGAGGGGATCATCCTTTTGAAATGGTCAATGTCTTAGAAGTTTTAGGGTTAGGATGTTTTCTATTCTTATTAATAGATGTTTTATGCTAATGAAAAAAGACATCTTTTTGGCCCTTCAAAGGGCATGTTGTAAGGAAAATAGAGAGAAGTCTAAAAGAGGATGACCAAAATATGTGGCATATATAGCTATTAATGGCTTCAATGTGAATATTGGCATGTGGGAAATAAAATATTTGGATATTTGTAAGATAGGAATTTTACCTATTATTTGACTAAAAGAGAGGTCGATGGTTGCAAAAAAGTAAGGGTGCACAAGCTCTCAGATATGATGCCTCCTTCAACTGAGTGGAAAAATGCTTAAAAATCAATAACTACATGATCAGTTGTGTTATCACTGGAAAACAAAATAGAAACAATTCAAACACCACCTCTAGAGAATCCCCAAAAAATAATTTCACATCATGCCACCTATCAATCCCATAGAATAGAAAGGATCGAAATTCAATTTAGAAAAATACAAGTCAACCATCAATTTATGCACACAACCCATATAAAGTAATGATCATGAACAACCCATATAAATTTTCCTTTGCCCAAATCTGAATATCATAATATGAGAACATGTGAATATAATCAATATCAATAAAATCATAATCATGTATGCAAGAAATTGTTCATGACAAGAGAGCCTTTATATTTTCATGTGAGATGTAAGCACAGTTACCAACAAACTATCAAATTCTCTAAAATGAAACATGTAAATCAAGGAGTATATATATTTAAAATTATAATCTAAAGCATTGGAAATGAGTAGAAAAAAATAGATATGTCCCCTCACAAATCTCATCAAATAAGTAAAGCTAACCAAATGTGTCATTGATATAAAGTACGTGGTTTATTTTGGAAATCTCAAGAGGTATACCAACTATGGAAAATTGTATCACCACATGTTATGAAGGAGGTCGCATGCTAAATAATTTCCTTTAAATACCAAATCATGCATGGACGAATAAATTAGAATCCATAGGGGCATGAAAAACATGACCCATAAGCAAGCTTATGTGTTATGTGATCTATGACAACAACAATGATAATTCCCCATCCACAATAATTTGAATGTCAAAGGATCACCATAAAAAATTGTCATGTTATGCTATATGGAGATCCTTATGATAACATTAACCACAAATCAAAACAATAATTTTCTAAAAATGCAAGGCCTTATGACTCAAGAACACAATACGTGTTTATACCTGTCACGCAACAACTATGTCCACGACAAGTACCTCTTCCCATTAGTCAAACATACCCAAAAAAAAGTGCAAACAATCATAAATGGAGGTGCATATTTTGATTACTAAATAGATTGTCTTCAATTCACATAAAAAAGGAAAGCCATACCAAGTTGTATTCCAAGTACTCAAATTGGAACCCTCAACAAAACATATCTAAACATGTAATGAAGAAGGTCTACAACAAATTTCATTAAAACCCTTCAATTAGCTATTATATCTATTAATGGCTTCAATGTGAATATTTTCATGTGGTTTTAATATTCAAATATAAACCCAGTCAAACAATTTTATTGCCTTTGTGCACAACCCTTGGAATTTAAGTTGTGAGATCCCTAAACTTAGAATACTCTTTTCAATATTTGATATTTTGGTCATGGATTGGAGCAGGAAGAATTATGAAATATTTTGCAAGACTTTTTCCTATGAAGCCGAGACTAAGCTTGATGCATGTTTTTTTACAAACTATTTACATGCATCTATTTTTTCTTCTCATGTTTCTTTTCTCCAACAAACTACAATTCTTATTTAAAATTTTTAGAAATATTCTATGCAAGTTTTCTTGATTTTTATGGTCCTCGCCTTTGGAATTGAAACTTATTATTTGTGTAGGGTCTTCATTATGTAGAAACACATATGGAGACTTGTTATTTTTATGATTGGACAGTCTCAGTTCAGAGAAGTGGAGATACTAGTGGATATGCACAGATGTTGATCTAGCATATTATCCTTGAAAACAAGGTTTTTAAGCACTAAATAAATCCAATTAATTAACCACTTGAAATATTTAATCTAATATATCATAAATGCAATATTTATTGCCATTATAAAGTATATAACTCATGTTTATGACTATATCATGATTACATCATTTATTCATTTTAAGAAAATGCTTGATCATAACAAGGAGTATAAATACATACATATTGCATCATAGGTACATGAACATGTAAATGAGATGACGTAAGATCATGAACAAAGTTATAGTATGAATTTGGGACCTCTCTTCACATGTACACAAGTCTCCAATGGTGATTGGTCATGCCACTTAGAAGGGTAATCTGGGGAAATTAGGAGTTGGTTGTGGGATTAGGGATAATAATGAGAAAGCATTAGGGGTAGTGGTAACAAGCATTGCAAAGGGATTGAACAAT
This sequence comes from Thuja plicata, assembly GCA_018584345.1. Lineage (NCBI taxonomy): Eukaryota > Viridiplantae > Streptophyta > Pinopsida > Cupressales > Cupressaceae > Thuja > Thuja plicata. The sequence goes on along the minus strand of MU224951.1, from coordinate 13,389,719 downwards.
GTGGCTGAGGAATGTGCGCTGCTAGATGGTGTTAAATTGGAAATTCAACTAGGTTTAAAAAAAATTCATATACATGGTGACTCTCAAATTGTTATTTCAGCCTTAATTCCCAAAAAAAATATTTGGCAACTCCAATATGTTTTAGAGGAGGTATAGAAGATTCTTCCTAGGTTTGAGGAATATGAATTTAGTCATTAATACAGGGAAGCTAATCTGCTAGCAAAATGGTTCTTGAATGAAGCAATATACTTGGATCAAGGAAAAATACATTTTTTGATTCAAGTTCCCTTATCGAAGACATCAAGGAAAAGGTGAATTTAACATTCTCACCTCATTTAGAAAATGAGATAGAAATGGTAGATCAGGATTCCTAACAATATCATAACTGTATAGGACAAATTTTATAGCTCAAGATCCTTGGACAATTTGGGGAGTGAGGGAAACTAATAAGTTTAAGGGTGTGTGTCTAATAAGGATTTGTATGACCTTTAGTGAAAAAATTCATTTAATAATGACATGGTTAGCTGGTGCTTACATGGAAAGGAGGATTCAATGTAAAGAGAATATTGTTTAGAGTAAAATAAGTGTATTTTTGTGTATGAATTTTTTTATAACAATATATTGAAGGACAAGGCAGAGCAAATGGGAGCAATATACAATTTTAAAGTGCAAAAAAGAAAATGGGTGATCACATGGAGGTTTAGTCTCTCAGAGTGGTTTGGTAGAAAGGGGCATTATGAAAGGTTTTGAGTACTCTGTTATAGCTTGGTAGACTTGACTATGATATCTGTGAGTATGAAGATCACACATGAGAAGGATATATTTCCACATGTTTGGGATGATAGTTCATCTTTCCAATATATGTGGAACAACTTGGTTGCAACAAGTTAGGGTAGGGTTGTGACACACTATAGTACCAAGGAATGATGCAAGGGCATATATGGCATGTAGATGAGGGTGACACCTAGACAATCTAATTAAGGATTGCATGTCAAAAAAGTACAAGACACATATCTGAAGTTGGGAATATGATTTCACTTGACACAAAGTTTAAATAACATTTATGCAATGAAAATGGTTTCTTATTGATGAACTATAACTAATTGAATGTTTGAAGATGTTACGTTGATGATCACCAAGTTGCAAAATGTTAATGCACGACATTAAATCAGTTAATATATTGTATTGTCATTGACGTCAAATTCATATAATCTGATTGGTTATATACATAGTGTGAAGGACTTCAAAGAGATAGAGAGATAAAGTTTATGCTATCAGTAATGCATAAAATTTCAGTATGCACTAAGTGACAACAAACACTGATGGATAGTGCACCCCGATGGATAGAGAACCCCGAGAGGAAAGTCAAAGTGATACCCAAGAAATAAACCTGAGCAAGAATTACTAAAAAGAAGAGCCACAATGTTACTTGACAGACAGACAACCTCGATGGACAGAGATGCTTGAGGACAACTAAAGTCAAGATCAAAGCTAACAAGGAGTTAAACACAAAAAAGAACTGAAGTTTAGAAAAGACAAAAGACCTAGCTGGCAAGAGATAAATATGGAGTTAACTACTTTATAACATTGTTTTCATTAAAAATTTAAAAGCTAGAGATAAGCAAGAGATTTAAAGCTATTTTATTCTAGTTCTCAAGGAGAATTCTGTGAGATAAAACTGAAGTAAATCTTTAAAAGAAAGAAAGGCAAGAACTACGGATCCTGCCAGGAACAAGAAAGTCAAAGAATTATAAACAATGAAATTAATTCTATAAAGAGACAAGCTAATTCATTATGAATTAGGTGAGTGAATCTAGAAGAGGATGCTAAAGAGAATACTCGTGAAGAAAGACTTCATATAGCCCTGATCAATCAAGTTAAAGAAAAGAGATAAAGATTTTTGTGGACGTTGATCAATAGAGAAGCACAATATCACCGATAAAAAATAAGTGGAACAAAGGTATTTAATAGAGACATTGATCGTAAAGGTATTATTATCTTACAATAGATCTGACCATCTACAAGATATAGTTGTTTATATGAATAGATCATATACTTTTTTAGTTTACCATTGATTCAGAAAGTCTCTTAATGGAGCAGGATCTAATAATCATTTACATATTGAGATACATCCCAAGGAGTATAAAAAGGTTTATTCATGAAGATAACATAGTGAAATGCCAGATATCAAGTGATTAAATTTAGTGATGAATCGTCTAACAAGGTCACACTTAAGAGTGTCTTTATAACCTTTAACAGGGTTGGCTCTTCACCGAGCTCACTTTAGAAGAGTGAAAATTTTGGGTTACCGGTCCCAAGTGGTTTTTCCCTTAACAGGGTTTCCACATGAAAAATCCATGTGTCAAATGTGTTTATGAGTCATTGCTTTAATCTTTTTCTTTACATATTACTAAAATAGGATGATCGGTAAACACTAAGTTATTTACTATATTTCGGTAAATGATAGATTGTTATTCGGTAAAGATAAAGAATAAGGTTTAACAGTGAACTACGAGCAGTTTTTATTTGATAAGATTATTTCAAGGCATACATATTGTAGGACTGAAGATAACTAGAGGCTTATAATTGTGGTAATAAGTTTTTGGGCTAATTTATTGGAATATTTTTTAGGCCACTAATTCACCCCCCACCTCTCAATTATTCTAACAATTGGTATCAGAGCTTGTGTGCTTAGAAGGAAGGCTTCAAGACCAAAGAAAAAGATCACAAGATGAGCTAACAGGATGTTCCTAAGTTGAACAAGGACAACTTTGAATCATGGAAAAGAAGGATAAGACTCCACCTATCAGGTATTGGAGATGATGTTACTAAATACCTGGATATTGAATATTTGTTGCCAACCAGACCTCACACACTTGATCAATTGAGATAATAGCATGAGCACAATTCTATGATGATATCTAACTTGCTTCCTCACTCTCCAATGTTGAATTTGAGGATGTCAAAACATGTACCTCTGAAAAGAAAATGTGGGACAAATTGAAGCTAGTACATGGAGGAGATGCTAATTTACTAAGAGCTAAGGAAGAAATCCTAAGAGGTAAATTTGATGACATAAGAATGAAAGAAGGAGAAAATATCACTCAGTACAACTACAAAATCAAAGAGGTAGTCAATGCTATCCATGGAGTTGGAGGTGTACTTGAAGAAGAAACAATGGTTAGCAAAATCCTAAGAACCTTATTGCATGTTTATGCTATTAGAGTATCTTCTATAAAATAAATGAGAGCAGTAGCAAAAAACAATGTCACTCTAGATAGTTTGTTTGGAAGACCTATTTCATTTGAGATGAATAACTTAGATAACAATGTCTTACCATCTATTGAGTTTGCATTCAAATCTTCTTTGAAAATAAGTAAGTCAAGTCATAAACACTCTATGAGAGATGATAGTGAAAGTGATAGTGATGACCAAGAACTTGATGAGATTGAAGCACTAATGGCTAGAAGATTGCAGAGAGGAAAAGGTAGATACAAAGGTAAATTACCACTTATTTTTTTAATTGTAAAGAGATTGGACACTTTGCTGAGCTAGATGTCCTAACAAAAGAAAAGATGATAGAATTAATTACAGATCATATGAAAACAAGTTTGATAGAAGTGATAACAGAGATTACCAAAGAAACCAAAAATCCAATAGAAGAGATACCCGGGTCTACAAGGACAAAGGGAAGAAAGCTTGTTACCTAGCTGAGAACAAAGATGGAGATATTGATACCGAATCTGATGAAGATATTGAGATGGTATTTGTGTCAATGAAGGATGATTCAGATGAAGAGGAAAGGTATGTTGAGAATGCACTCATATCTATGGTTAGTAAGAATGATGTATAGATTATAGGTAGTGGTTTCACTCACCACATGACTGGAGATAAGGAAAATTTTGAAACTTTTGAGTATTATAATGGTAGATCAGTAAGAATGGGTAATGACTCACCTTGTCCAGTTGAAGCTAAAGGAACCATAATGTTAAATAATCTGATCATTTGTGAAAATGCATACTGGGTAAAAGGACTTAACTAAAATCTATTGAGTGTTTCACAACTGAATAACATAGGTCACCGAGTTACACTTAAGAACAAAAAGGAAAAGATATTTAATGAATCAGGAAGGTTGATTGGAACTAATGATTAGACAAAAGGTAACCTATTCTATCTTGATGATATAAACACCACTTGTTTAATGGATAGAAACGAAGACATATGGTTGTGGCATAAAATATTATGTCATGTGAATTTTGACAACATGATTAAGATAAGAAATAAAAGTAAAGTAAGAGGCTTACTGAGCATGTCAAAGCCCAAGCATATGATGTGTAAGAATTGTCAAAAGTGTAAAATGACAAATTCTAGTTTCAAGATCAAAACCCATACACCTAATGCTATTCTAGAATTAGTCCATACAGATCTATGTGGACCAATGAGGACAAAGACTTACTATGGTGATATATATTTCATTCTCTTTGTTGATGATTATTCTAGAATCATGACAATTATGTTCTTAAAAGAAAAATCAGAAGCATTCACGATGTTTAAATGGTACAAAGCTATTGTAGAAAAAAAAGTGGTAAGGAACTAAAATTCTTAAGATCAGATAGAGGAGGATAATTTATTTCTAATGAGCTCACTAACTTTTGCAATGAGCATAGAATTAAAAGACAAGTTTATATGCCAAGAACACCACTACAATATGGGATTGCTGAAAGAAGAAATAGATCCATTGTTGAATGTGAAAGAACACTGATGATTGAGAAATTCATCACTAAAACATTCTAGAGAGAAGCTATTAGTACTGTTCTCTACACATTATATAGAGTTCAATTGAAGAAAGACAACAAAAGGACACCTTATGAGCTATGGTATGGATACACACCCGATGTAAGTTACTTCAAAATTTCTGGAAGTCAATGTTATATTTTGAAAGATGAAAGAAATGGAAAGCTTGAATCTAAAATTGAAGAAGGAATATTTCTAGGGTATTCCACCAAAAGAAAGGCTTATAGATGTCTTAACAAGTCCTCTAACAAAATCATTGAAAGTGTAAATGTCAAAATAGATGAATATGCAGAGAAAAATTATGAGGAAAGAAGAAAAGAAGCAGAAGACTACAATAGGTTTGTTTACATTGAAGAACCTAACACTCTAAATGAGAAAAAGTGTATCACTCCTGAGAAACAGAACATTACACTCAAGCATCAGGCTGCAAACACCAAAAATTAGGAAATTGCTCAAAATGATGTTTTGAGCGATGGAGATCAGAATGAAGGTCAAAATGATGATAATAATGATGAATAAAGAACTGGACCGATACATTGCAAGTATCTTAGAAGACACCATCCATAGAACCAGATCATAGGATACAAAAGGATGGAATGAGAACAAGAAGTAAATCATTGAACACTAGATGTTTAATTTGTGATTTTGAGCCTAAATATGTTAATACTGCACTAGAAAATGAAGAATGGGTCAGTGCTATGAATGAATAAATAGAAAAAATTTAGAAGAACAAAACATGGACATTAATACCTACACCAGATGACAAGAATGTCATTGGTACCAAATGGATATTCAGGAACAAGCTGAATGAGAATGGAGAAGTCACATGGAAAAGAGCAAGATTAGTATGCAAGGGGTATGCACAAGAAGAAGGTATTGACTATGGAGAAACCTTTGCACCCATTTATAGAATAGAATGACTAAGAATTTTACTTTCTTATGCTGCATTCAAAGGATTCAAGGTATACCAAATGGATGTCAAATATGCATTCCTAAATGGAATACTAGAAGAAGAGGTATACATTGAACAACTAGAAGGGTTTGTTGATCCTAACAAGAGAAACATGATTTTTAGACTACACAAAGCCTTGTATGGATTGAAACAAGCACTGAGAGCTTGGTATGAAAGACTTCACTCCTATCTCATAAGTATTGGATTTGTAAGAACAAGTGAAAACAACAATCTGTATTTACAAGAAGATACCGATGATAACATTTTGATTACTGAAATATTTGTTGATGATATCATATTTGGGGGTAATGATATGTTATGTAAATATTTTGCTAATGAAATGAGAAAAGAGTTTGAGATGTCAATGTTTGCGGAGATCAAATTCTTTCTTGGTCTACAAATTCTTCAACAGGATGCAAGCATATATATCACACAATCCAAACACATCAAAGAAGTGTTGAAGATATTTAAGATGGAAGATTCCAAACCAGTTGGAACAACTATGACTAGTAGATGCAAGCTGAAAAAGGAAGACAAGTCAAATGAGGTAAATCAGACCTTGTATAGATAAATGATTGGCAAACTAATGTATGTTGTTCATACTAGACCTAATATAGCACATGGAGTTTGAATAGTTGCAAGATTCTTTGCTAATCCCAAAGAATCACACATGATTGTTGTCAAGATAATTATGAGATATCTAATGAATACCGAAGAATATGGCTTATGGTATAAAACATAAGGAAAATTTGAGCTTCAAGTCTATACAAATACTGATTGGGATAAAAACTTAGATGACAGAAAGAGCACAACTAGATGAGCATTCTTCATGGGTGACAGACTTTTCACATGGATAAGCAAGAAGCAAGGATGCATCTCAAAAACTACTACAGAAGTAGAATATGTGGCTGCTGCTGCAAATTGCTCCAACATTACATGGATCAAACAATTACTAGAAGATATGAATATGAAAATTATTGAACCAGTGATTATCTATTTTGAAATACTAGTGTAGTAAACATTTCTAAGAATCCTGTCATGCATGCTAAGAATAAGAATATTGCAATCAAGTATCATTACTTAAGAGAACAAGTGCAAGAAAAAGAGGTGATACTGGAATATGTTCAATCCATGGAACAATTAGCTGGCATATTCACAAAATCCATTTCCTAAAGATACATTTGAGTACTTGAGAAAGAGACTAGGGATCTGACCCTTGTCTATTGGTCTGTAAGCTTACTAGGAGGCTGCATCAGCCTACACAAAATTAGAAGATCTTTCGTGTTGATGCAAGAAAAGATATGGACTGCAAAAGATACATCAGTACACAGAAAGGTACATATCAGCACTGAACAGCAGAGTCATTATATTGCTGATGGATAGGGAAATTCAAGGAGTATATTATAAAAAGGAGGAAGGATATACTTTGGAATTTTTGTCAATGGGATAGAAGATCCAAAGGGAGAGATGACTTCATTATATATACATATGAAACATACATCATGATTATCCAAAGGAAGAGAAGTCATCCTAATGGAGAGATGACTTAAAGGAGAGAGTATATCTATTATTGTCAAAGGAAAAAGAGATGAAAAAGGAGAGGAACACTCAAAGGGAGAGTCAATATCAAAAGAAGAGATTCTACATCACAGGGAGAGATAGTACTAGAAGCTGCTACATCCATCCACTAAGGGAATGAAGATTGAAGAAAGTACTATGCAAGCAACAAATCTAAGCTATATGAGCTTACAAAGAGCAAGGCATTTGTATTGGTTATAGTACAATAAGATTGGTAGTTTGATGAACTACAACTGATATATTTCATATTGTATTAGTAACAATGTATTGTGTTGCCATCAATGCCAAAGGGAGATATTGATAAACTATAACTGATTGAATGTTTCAAGATGTTAAGTTGATGACCACCAAGCCATATAATGTTAATGCAAGACATTACATTAGTTAATTTATTGTACTTTCATTGATGTCAAATTGATATAATCTGATTGGTTATATACATAGGGTCAAAGACATCAAAGAACTAGAGAGATAAAGTTTATGCTATCAATAATGCATAAAAATTTAGCATGCACTAAGTGACAACAAACACCGGTGGACAATGCACCCTGGCAGATAGAGAACCCCAAGAGGAAAGTCACGGTGATAACCGAGCAAGAAACCGGATCAAGAATTACCAACAAGATGAACCACAACATTACCCAATGGATAGACAAACCCGGCGAGTAGACAACCCCGATGGATAGAGGTACCCGAGGACAACTAAAGTCAAGACTGAAGCTAACAAGGAGTTAAACACCATAAAGAACTAAAGTTCATAAATGAAAAAAGACTTAGCTAGAAAGAGCTAAATATGGAGTTAACTAGTTGATAATATTGTTTTCATTGACAAGTTTAAAGATAGAGATAAGCGAGAGATTTAAATCTATTTTATTCCAGTTGTCAAGGAGAAATCTACGGGATAAAACTGAAGTAAATATTTAAAGAAGGAAAGGTGAGAATTACGGATCACACCAAGAACAAGAATGTCAAGGAAATAGAAATATTGAAATTATGTCTATAAACTAACTCATTATGAATTAGGTGGGTGAATAAAGAAGAGGATGCTGAAGAGAATACTGGTGAAGAAAGACTTCATACAGTCCTGATCAATCAATCTAAAGAACAGAGCTAAAGATTTCTATAAACACCGAGCAACAAAGAAGCACAACATCACCGAGCAGAAAGAAGTGGAGCAAAGGTGTTGAATAGAGACATTGATTAGAAAGGTATTATGAGATTACAATAGATTTGAACATCTGGAAGATTAAGTTGTTTATATGAACATATTATATATTGAGATACCTCCCAAGGAGTATCAAAAGTTTAATTCATGAAGATAGAATAGTGAAATTCCATATATCAAGTGATTAACTGTTAGTGATAAATCCTATAACAAGGTTGCACTTAACAGTGTGTTTGTAACCTTTAACAGGGTTGGCTCTTCACCGAGCTCACTTCAGAAGAGTGAAAATTTTGAGTTAACCGTCCCAAGTGGTTTTTCCCTTAATAGGGTTTCCACATTAATAATTCATGTGTCAAATGTGTTTATGAGTCATTGATTTAATGTTTTTCTTTACACATTACTAAAAAAAGATGATCGATAAACACTAAGTTACTTATTGTATTTCAGTAAATGATAGACTACTATTCTGTAAAGATAAACATCTTGTAGGACTAAAGATAACTAGAGGCTTATAATTGTGGTAATAAGTTTTTGGGTTAATTTATTGGAATATATTTTATGCCACTGATTCACCATCCCCCCCCCCACTCTCAGTTATTCTAACAATTATTTACATGCACAAAAGTACTAGTCATATAATTAGCATTGTAGCTAAACACATTGATATATACCTCTGTTTTGGAGAAAGCCTTCACAAAGATAAGTTTAATTTTCTTCTCCATCAAGTAGTAGTGAATCTCTGGTGTATTTGGTGGAAGACATCCCCATCTTTATCATCTATGCAAAGTTGGAGTGTAGGCCACTAAAATCTGAGGATTCTCATTCCCATTCAGTAATGGGAATTTTGAGTCTCGAGGCCTTTTCTCACTCGACATCTACAAAGGGTGTTTAAATGGGAGTCTTGGGACATAGTGAAGGCATTGTATTTTTCTATTAGTATACTTAGAGTAAAAACATGATCCGCACCATCAGTTTACTCAAGGAATGCCGACAGACTGCAAGTTCAAACTGACAACCAAGAACCCTCAGTCTGTTACATCCCGCAAAAAGTGGATCTGACTTTCCACATAAGATAAATCAATGAAGTTGTGTTTATAACTTCTTGATTTTATTTTAAATCCATTATGTGCGGAGGAAGCAATATAATTGTTATTTTTTAAATTAGTTTTACTGTTTTAAAATGTGCAAACTAAAGATCAAGGTCAAGTTGTAAACCTTGGATCTGAGAGTTAACATTGTAAATCATAAATTCCAAGATATGTCAAATAATTGTATAAATAGGTGCTCAATCAATTGAGAATAGCTATTGTTCAATAAAGATACTAGCCATGAAGAGAAACTAAAGACCAGATAGAGAATTCATGCAGAAGAACACAAACAGATTCAAATCAATTTTCAAGAACAAAACAGAGGCTACCGAAAAGCAAAGAAAAGGTATTCATCAATCACTTAAGGTGATATTATTATTGTAAAGGATTTAATGGATCTATAAATCAAAAATAATAGATTGCATATAATCAGGTCAACATTTGTACTCGTTCTAACAAGTGCAGTACACTAATGAAATCCTTCCAAGAAAGGTGGGCTTAACCGTCCTATTGTAAATCTCATCAGTAAGTGCACACTTAAATCAGTGTTGCTAAAGCTCTTAACATAGTAGATCTTAATAGATCTACACCTTAATACTCTTAATAGGGTAGATCATTAGAAGTGATCAAATTGTAAGCCGTAACCGGCTCCCTTCCATTCTGTAGATAGTGAAGTTTTGTGGGTGCCATCCCCACCACAGTTTTTACTTCCTAACAGGAATTTTATGCAATACCATATCTTGTGTTATGTGTTTGTCAATTTCATGAATGTTTCTATGAATGATTGAAATGAAAGATTGTGAACAAATATTAGATACATAAGAAAGAATAATAGTAATGGTTGGTAAATCAGAATTGAATGATTACTAATGATAAATTGTGTAAGGTGCTAAAATTTTTAGAGGTACTGATACACCCCTCCCCTCTCAATACTACTTCCCATTAATTCCAACAATTGGTATCAGAGCTAAGTATCTTCTTGAAAAACTTAAAGGCTTAAGAGAAAAGATCATACAATGGAGAAGTACAAACTTGATAAGAATATTGAGAACAAAAAGCTTGAGATACATATGTTCTATGAACAGTATAAAGAAGCTAGAATCAAGATGAGAGAGCTGTTGGATGAAAGAAAAGGTATGGCTACCCGGAACAATGAAAAAGACTATCAAGAAGAAGAGATTCTAGATTTATTTGAAACTTCAGGATCAAATGCGAGTAATATATCAGATACATCAGAAGAGAACATCTCAAATCTAAAGGAGATCAACCTACACCTGACAGAACAAATAAAGATGCTGCAAATCCGTCAAGAGACCTAGATGGTAAGAATGATTGATGTGATGAATTCTGCCAGACAAGCTAAAACAAACAAAACACTTGCTATTGATGATAGAAAGAAGATTTCAGAGAAAGTATAGGAAAATGAAATGGAAATTCAAAGACATGCTAAGCATCACCATGATCTCACAAATCAGATTATCCTTATGAGTCAAGAAGCAAACAAAGTAAATGTGGAACTCATTGAGAGAATACAAATTATCGGTGAACTAAGAGAAGAAAATGAAAAGCTAAAGCATGAGGTTAGAATTCAACAATTGCACAATGAGATTATCAGAAAGGATGGAGAAAGCAATAAAAGAATGGATTTATTTATTGAAGGACAATGAAGAGTCAATAGCAATAGTGGTATAGGCTTTACCAAAAATGGAGAATTATCAAATCCAAATAATGTCTACAAAAATCCAAGACCAAGGAAGAAAACATGCAAACACTGTGGAAAGAAAGGGCACACATCAAATGCATGTGGAGGTAAAATGAAAGGTACTCCTAAATCTACACCTACATCTTCATTCATAGGATTCTATTATAAATGTAACAAGAAAGGACACAAGGCTTATGAATGCAAGAGTAAGATAGAAAATCCAAAGAAGGAAACCTACATGGACAAATACTCTCCTACATGCAAGATGAATGGGCACACATATGAAGAATGCTAGAAAAAGAAAAGGCAAGCATGGAAGCCAAAAGGTAAAGAATCTCCTTATCAGCAAAAGAGAATCGGTAATCAATATGTATGGGATTAGAACACTTGGACAAACTGTACAACATGTGGTGGATATGGTCACATCACTGCAAACTACATGAGAGCATGGACCAAAAGGTCTAGAGGCTGGTCAAACCCTGGAATGACATGCTTACACTGTCATCAAGTTGGTCATCTCAAGAAATATTGCAAAGATAGATTGACAGAAACAAGCACATATCCCAATGGTAACACCATTGAAGATATCTGGAGGGAAAGAGACAAAATGTGGATAAAATATTCAATCAATGATGAAGCTGGTTCAAGCAATGCAAATGGTGACACCCCATCCAATGGATCTGGTGACACTACCAACCCCACTTGAGCTAAACAAGTAAGTATGGAACTGCACTATACCAAGTTATATTTTGCATTAGTTCCATTATATAAATTGATAAATAATCAAAATCTGCATGAACCAAAGATGCATACTACTTTACTTGTTACTAATCTAAGAATTCAAAACCGTTGGTAAACACTTACCAAAAATCATTGGTGAACACAATAATGAGTCATTTACGCTTACCGGGAATTGTCAGTCTACTAGTAAATATGGTAAACTACCAATATAACTCGATGACCGTTGGTAAAAAGGCAAAGTTCAGAAGTAGTCATGACAGATCACTGATATCCGTTGGTAAAATCAAAGTGGTTAAACAACTGCCCTAAGCATCATATCTTCACCGATGATGATTGGAAACATCCTCTTGACAAAACCTATCTTCTCATCTTGATGAGTTGTTGAGCATTTATTGCAAAGACTTAGGTCAAAAAGTCTATAAATAGTCGACGGGACAACTTCATTTTTCACCAACAATTTGAAGAGAAAGTAGAGCAACATCAAAGTGATTAAAGAGAAGAAATAAAAAGTGTCTACAAATCGATTCAACACCCAGAGAACAGATTCCTCATCACTATTGCAAGTTGAATTAAGTACCAAAGACACCGAAAGATATCTATCATTATTTTGTCAATAAAAGCCCTAATTTTAGGAAAACCCTAAGTACTTGGAAAACAATGGCAACTACATCAAGAACAACTAAGTTGAAGAATGAAAAGAAGAATGTGGTGAAACTAATCAAGAACAACACATGTGAAGAACCTAAATACAAGATCTATCTAGAAATTGCATCAAAACCCGATGAAGCCGGTGCATTTTAAAAAATTATGCCTAGGGTTTTTCTCATAGAAGACGTTAGATCTTACATTCACTGCAAGATCACAGAGATAAGTGATCTAGAAATGGATGAAGCTTTTAAGAAGCTATGTGATTCTGAATGAAAATTGAAAGAAGAACACAAACACTTGGAGGTCAAAGGGTTAACCAATGCCCTACATTTCCTGAGGAAATTTAAGATAGAATGGATTAAGTTATTCTTGAGTAGGATGCATGACAAAAAACTATGGCTATACCAACCCAAGTAAATAAAAAATAATTTTCTTCATGCTGTCACTAGTTATCCAAGAACTGACAAGCCTAGAGCACACAAAAATGCATCCATGAAAGAAGTTAAAAATCTCACCAATGCATAAGGAGACAACAAAGGTCTCAAAGTAAACACAATCACTGATGAAGAGTTAAAATTTGGTGCATGTGTTATTGGTTACAAAAAATTTCAGGCTAGAAAAATGAACAACATTTCTACAACAGCAGTAAGCATAGCTTACAAGATTGTAATAAAAGGAATTCAGATGGATCTGTGTGAGATCCTACTGAAACAAATTGATGAAAATATGATCAAAATCAGGTCTGCAAAGAGAAACACATGTAAGTTTGGATCAATTATCATGTGTATATTTTTCTATTTTGAAGAATACTTTCCTTCAGTACGAAAAGTTGTATGGGAATCTACCAAACTGGTAACCCAATAGATTAGTGAACTAATTAAGTCACTAGGAGACAAATTTGACTCTGTCATGTCTGTATGCTTCCTTGAGTTCAAGGAAAATATTATGGAAAGAACTAGGATTCCTGAACAACTTGTTGAAAAACACAAAGATGAGACATGTTTCATGGCAGACACAGACTTCACACATATCAAACCAGTTGTACCAAGAACAACTTGGTTATCACCATTAGACTATGAGATCAATATTGATCTAGCTACAAGTGCAATTGAGGCACTGATCAATGAGCCCATTGATAAGAAAAAACCAAGGTTTGGTGCATATGAGGAGGCCAAATCTAAGATAAAACATGGCCTAGAAGTCAAGAAGACTATAAACAAGAAAGATAAAATGATTAAGAATCTCAAGAAGATTCTATCAGTCTCAAAAGAAGAGCAGTATCAACAGGAGGAAACCGATGAACAGGGCACCATCGGTAAAGAGATAGAAGAAAAGAAATAAGATACAGAGGCTACTAAATCTGATACACCTCCATCTCCACCTCCTACAAAAAAGCAAAGAACATGAAGTCAAACTGCTACTACAGATACCACACCACTTAAGAAAGGTCAAGTAAGGACCTATATAAGGAAGAAGTGAGAAAAAATAAAAAAACAACAGCCTATCAAAACCACACCACCAAAGAAGAGAAAAAGGTTTGTTAGGACACAGGCTGACTTGGACGACACCAAAGATGATGAACCAGATATAGTAAAGAAGAACTTCAGAAAACAAATGGTAGATGAAGCTACCAAATCAATTTCTACCCATGGCACAATGACTTATAAAAATATTGGGAAATGGGATACACTGAATCCAGAGGATCAGAATAAAATACAAGAAGCATTCATAAAATCAATGATTAAAAACAAGTATGCCCCTGCTGAATTTATAAATCAAATACCTGAAGAGCTAGGTAAAAGGGTATACCAACAGTTTTCATATGCCTTACAAATAGAAAGAGAAGCGAGAGAAATATTTCTTGTGAGACTGATTCCTCCTGAATCCAAATTTGAAGAGATACAAGAAGTACTAAAGAAACACTGAAGTAAATTTGTATCCAAAATAAGGGCTTACAAAGTACTAGAGAACAATTTTATAGAACTGGATTCAATGACATAAACCAAATGGAGACATCTCTTGGATCTACCAATAGAGTCAACAAGTGTTGAGAAGAAATTATTTCTCACAAACACACCTCATAGAGAGGAGGAGACAGATAATGCAAGTACTCAGCATATTTCTCTAGACAATCAAGAAAGTGATGATGAACCTATTAACTTAGATACAGGAATGGATGATAATATCCAAGATAACACTCACTATGATTTTGACAATGATCCAAGGAAGAAAGATGATGTGATATTTATCACACTTAAGGATCAACAAAGCCATCAAGTACTAAAGACATCAGATGGAAAGATAGTTGACATTGCTGATGAACAAATGCAGGACACGTCAATCATGCACCCAATAGTGCAAGACCCTGCATAAGATATACAAAAGGATGAGTATGTCACTACTGAAAAGGCACTAACCAATGAGTAGGACACCCATACTGAAAAATCCCAAGCCCCAACTCAATGTAGCATGCCTATCCCAATGAAGGAAATAAACATACTAGAGGGCAATGAGGGATCAAATGAAAAAGAAAAATGCACACCCAAAGACAAGGGTGATGAAGAAGCCAAAGGGACAACAGATACTACTATAAAGAAAGTTGCAACTGATGATCATAAGAATGCATCTACTTATCAGAATAAAGAAAACACTCAAAAGGAAACAGGGGACAAGCCTTCAGAGAAAGGTGAAGAAGGAAGGAAGGATGAGATTGAAAAGAAATCCAGAGCACATTCTGCAGAAACACCCAAGGCTAATGAAGATATGTCTTCACATAACTGAAAAGTGCCCAAAGAGAAGAAAACACAAGATGCATCATAGATAAAACCTTCCACAAGCAATTCAGAGTGAACAAATGAACTAGCTATGGTAGTTTATACATCTGCATCCCCTCAAATATCAAAGAAGAAGAAAAGAAAGAATAAAATTCTAGTAACTCTAGATGAAATCATTGAGATTCTAGTCTGTGATCCAAGAACATTGGATCCAATAGCATTGAAAAAATATTCAAATCTATGTGAGAGAAAAGCCATTCAAGACAAGCTGAAAAGAGCAGCAAAAGAGGCCAAGGTACTGGAAGTAGCAAGAAATATACTTGAAGAAATTGTACCAGACATAAATATTGATCAACAAAATCCAATAACATCTCAGAATATAGATGCTAAGAAGACAATGGAAGAGAGACTTGAACAAAAGTATGAATTTTATCAGAAGTTGTTACCTTAATCAATAAATTGTGCACTTTAGATCAACTCACTAAGGAGTATACCGACAAGATAGAAAAAATAGATGCTGATCTTCAGTCCAATGCACAAAATCTAGCAAACATAGAAGAAGCACTTAAATTGCACAATCAAAAAATCATACAGGCTAGGAAACAGAGACAAGACATTCAATTTGTAGAGATGAAGTATAGAGATGAGGTCAATGAGCTCCAAGTTAAGCTCTTACCAACACTTACACTCTGCTGGTACCCTAAATTTTGATAAATTAGAAGTCACGATCCATTATCAAGATGCATGTTTCTCCATAAAAAAAAAAAGATCAAAGGAAGGAAGCAAGTTATGACACAAATAAATAGAACTAACTAATTGAAGCCTTCATAAAATGCTATAATTTAGAGCTGCTACAAAGATGACTTTGACAGAGGATAAAGATGGTCAAATTTTAAAAATCTAAAAATGACCCAGTTTGGAAAATCAAATTTCCTATCTCTAGCAGAAATATTAGCTTTTCACGAGATGTTTTGGATTTTTGACTAAAGCCAAATCCAAAAGTTAGGTAGTTATTTTTTAGTTAGTTTATTGATTTTCGAAAATAATTTGTAATAAGATTTGTGTCTTTTCACCCTAAAAAGGTGTGAAAGCCACACACACACACACACACACACACAGAGATATAATGTAAAATGTAAAGAGAGTGGAATACAATATAATACAATTTCACATATTTGGATAGTTTTTAATCAACAAGTATAACATGGACCTGGATGTACTATTTTTTCAAAATCAATAAAGATAAGTCCTTTTTCTTTCACATGTGTAATAG